>JACAZH010000020.1:1805000-2068934 GCA_014462675.1 Mycena sanguinolenta
TGTCGCTCTCTCAGACCGATGCTACGGTGTGTCGTTGTGCCCATCACTTCCAAGCGCTACAGCTTAGCTGGCCTTCTAGCCTGTTGCTGGCCTCCCAGGCGACGCAATGGAACTTTTGCCCGGCATGTACATGATATTCAATGCGAATCCGGCGGCGCAGCATGTGCACCTCCGCGCCTTCACGTCCGACACGCCGCTCTATGTCTCGCACCCACTTGATACCTACGGCCAAGTGCGTCCTGATTTACCCGGGTTCAATCATACATATCAGCTCGTTATTTATCACGAGTCTGATCTCTTCCGTTATAGTGGATGGTCGAACCGCAAGAAGACTCCCTGTCCGGGAAGGAATATAGAATAACCAATGTTGGCCTCAATGCGTCTATCTACGTTTCGGAGGTTCGTTCCAGAGGCAAAGCTACTGTTCTTCTGTTGATTATTGGCAGGACAACTTGTTCACCGGGAACATTAACGATAGTAGCGACAGGTTCTCCATCGAACCCGCCGAAGGTGGCGCATTCCTGGTTAGTAGCTTTTTATTTCTACTTTGAATCTTTCATGGCATGTTCAACCCGGTATATCCGAAAGATTCGAAGTTCTGGGCCGTCTAGCAAAGTATGGACGCTTGCAGATCCTGCAGTGCCGAAAGCGACCGTAAGAGTCATTTTGTTTTCCAAAGCACTGATTCAATTCTATTGATATATAACCGTAGGTCCAACTTCGAGCTCTCAAGACGTGCGACTCGGAGTTGTGGCGATTCGTGCCGACCGGATAAACCAAGTTTCGCCATGGTATCTCAACGGTTCCCAATTGTATTATTAGTCGAATCTTTTGTTGAATAGGAACCCGCAGTTAACCAGAAATACGTGGAAAGGTCTGCGAAGGCTTTGTTCTGAAGGCTGAGCAGGTTGTCCTGTCTCGGAGTTGACAGACAGATATACGAGCGAGCATTTGAGCTCGCAGACTCAGGGACGCGATCAGCCAATCCATCTCTAACGAAGCCATCGCGACGTTTGTGCAGCCTAGCACATACTCTTTGGTGGCCGAGGTAATAATATAGACAAGTCGAGGCAAACAGTACAGATACCAGCCAATTCGGAAATCAGAGAAAATTTTGAGGAAACAATAAGAATGAGACTAGGAAGATCAAAAAGCCCAGTAACGCGATTTTGAAGTTCGAATCATTCCAACTTTACATAGATAAAGTCAGGTAGAAAAAGATCAAGCCACAGCAGCTCCAGTATAGCAACAGGGCCAGTGGAACTGGTCGTTCGTTCGCGATAGCAGCAGTGGAGCATGTATCTGTACCGCACGATCTGAGCGGTGGGGTGGTGCGATGAAAGACGCCTAGTCTAACCGGAGACTCGACCGACCGACCGCACCAGACTCGGTTCTCATGTATGACGACGAGAGGGATGACTCAGAGGAAGGACACTGCAAGCGGGGTGATGAGGCATGCTAGCCGACATTGCCCCACAGCTGCGACATTGATACGAGAGGCTGACCATGGCTGTGGAAGGGCGCGGCACGCGGGTCGAGCGAGAGGTGCCGCGAATGCTGTCCGTGTCCGTGCCCGTGCCCATGCGTCTGCCCGAGCCCAAGACCGTTCCCGTGCCCGTGTACCTGCTGTTGCTGCGCCGCGAACCCATGCCCTTGCCCCGACGTCGCGTACAGCACGCCCATGTCCGCGTTTTGCCCCACATACTGAGGCGCCGGCGCCGACACCGAGCCGTACCCGTACTGCTCACCGCTGCTCGGGAATAGCTGTGCCGCCGTCATCGAGCTCGACACGACGCGCTGGTGCGTGGGCGGCGGTGGCCCGAAATTCGAGTTGGCGCTTGCACTGGAGGGAACGTAGTGCTGGCTCGCGGACGGGTAGGACGAGGCCCAGATGGTCGATCCCTGCGAAGACGGGAGGTCCTGCGAGGCAAAGCGGTGGTGCTGCGGGTGTCCGTGCTCGGCGTACCCCGCCGACTGCGCGAGGCCCTGGTATTGAGGGGCAAGCGTATGCTGATTTACTTGCTGGTACTGTTGGCCGCTCCCACCAGCGAACATCAACCCTCGCTCATCCTTTGATGCCGACCAGATCGACTGCGTCTGCGGCACCGATGTGCGAGGGCCAAACAGTAACCCATCGCCCGTCCCTCCGCTGATACCTATTCCTGCACCTCCGCCCACGGCGCCCATCCCAACGGGAGGCAGCACAGAAGGCACGGGCTTCTTCGCAAACGTATTCAGCAAGTCGAGCGCCGTCGTCGCTGGAACTTGCGTGCCAGGCGTGATCGGCTGCTGGGGCTGCTGAAGAGGCTGTGGAACGCGGAAGGGCGACAGCGGAAGCGGCGCCGAAAGGGGCGACGCGACGGGGCCTGTGCCAGTACCAGGGCCGCGCGGAGTCCCGATAGGCGCCAGGCGTACAGGCGTCTTGGGGCTCGTCCGCGCGGTCGGCATTATGGGCGATACCGACGCGTCTCGATCTCTGCAAACCAATCGTCAGACCCGTATTTCGGTAAAAGGCAGCAATATACCTCAAATCCCACACGATCTCATCCCCATCCTCGTCATCACTCCCGTTCTCGTCTTCCGCCGCCTCGCTCCCGCTTTCCGCCTGGTTCAAGAACGAGAAAGCATCGTGCAGGAGATCTTCATCCGTGCGCGACGTCTGCTCCGTCATCGCGTCGTCCTCGAGGTCGTCGCCGTCCATGGGAAGCTCCTGCTGCACACGCGCGCCGGCGCTGATCGCAGTCATCCCCATGCGCGCGCCGACGTTCATCGCGGAAGGCTGCACTCCGCCAGGCGCATATTGCTTCTGGGCGGAGAACGGCGCCGGCGCGGGAGGGACGACGCCCGCGGGCTTCGCCGCCTCAACGCCCTTGACGACAAACTGATTCCCATACAGCGTCAGCGGGGAACCCTACATCAATTGCACGCGTCAGTATCGTCTCGAAGTAACGGCGAAGGAAGCAACCTACCTCGAGCCCCACCACGCGCTTCGCATCCCTCAGCAAATCCGCGATACGCATAAGTTGCTCCACGTTCGGGTGCACCTCCTCGCGGAGCCCGACCGTGCGGCGCTCTCTCCTTCCCTCCGCATCCTTCTCCCCCGTCGACGCCCTTGCCCTTGCCTTTACCCTTCCGTTCCACCTTCAAGAAATCGTTATCCGAGTCAGAGGAAGACGCGTCTGCGCCCTCCTCGAGGTGCGGGGGGCAGCGGGCACGGCCCACCCATGAGCCCGCGCAATGGCAGCCACCCCCGCACGTCCACGTCTTCTTCCAGTTCCAGCTCGAGCTCCACCTCCCCCTCTTCCCCGTCTCGGCCTTGATCCTCCCCCTCGAGGACGGCACCCTCCGTCCCGCCGTCGACGGTTAGCTTTGGGAGCAACCCCGCCGGAAACGTCCTCGCGAGCAGCCGCAGAAAGTCGGCATACGTCGCCCAGAACCGCACGCGCTGCGCCGCGAGCTCTGCTTCCTCCTCCCCCTCATCGCCCCCATTGCCTTCGCGTTTTCCACGAGCGGCCTCGCCCTCGGCCTCCCCAACGAACTCACGCACCCAGCCCCAATTCGCCAGTAGCCACTTACTCGCAACGCGCAGTGCAGGCAGCGTCCTTCGAAACTCTGCGCTAATCCGTTCCGCCAAATTCGCGCCTGTCCCTGCACCTCCACCCATACCCACACCTGGCCCGCCCGTGCCTCCAACCACGCTTCCAACGGCCGGAGGGGGCATCGCCGCCTCCGTCCCGCCGCCCCGCCTTCCGTGCCTCCTCCCCCCGCCCGCCATGCCCTCCCCGAGGTGCCACAGGCACCGCCGCGGGAACAGGCGCAGGTGCGGGGACGGAATACACATCGACCTCCCCGAGCTCGCGCACGCCGACGTTCAGCAGCGCTGTGTGCAGCGCGAGCAAGTGCGCGAGGTGCGCCGCCTGCTTCGCTTGCCCATTGACGTTGGCATTGCCGTTATCACTCGTTTTTTTGGCGTTCCCGTTCCCGTTGACGTTTTCGGTTTCCACATGGGCGTCGAGCGTAGAGGAGAGGGCCCGGCTACTGCTGCTCCGTCCATGCTTGCGTCCCTTCTCCTTGTCTTTCCCCTTCTCCGCGTCGGCATTCGTCATCACCGCAGCATTCGCATTCATCGTCGTTAGAGGCGCCACAACGACCATCCGCCCCACCCAAACCGCGCCCTGCGACAGCAGCACGACGCGCACGATGAGCTCCTCTGGGAGCGCACGCGCAGCGACTAGACGCGCAAAGGCGCGCGCGGTGTGTGCGGAGAGGGCGAGGGTTTGTGTAGGGGGTGTGCTGTGAAAGTAGGAGATTAATTAAGATTCGTGAGACGATGAAAGGGGAAGAGGAAGGAATAGAAAGCACGCTAAACGCAGACAAGAAAAGGACAGAGAAAGAACGAAAGAGAAGCAATGGAAGCGAGGAAGCAACTCTGCATTCGCCACGGTAGGGTAGCGGTATTCGAGCTGACCATGAAAAAATCGAGAGTGCACAAATCGAAACGGAAACGAGGGAGTAGTATTTTTCTGTCGCTACTTCCCCGTGCCAGCCCGGTCCCCAGTTCCCACAACCACCTGGGAGGAGTGACCTCGGCCCTCGACCCCCACACAGACCAGCAGATCATGCAACGTATCCACGAATGCGAGGACACCCTGAATGACGGTGCAGGTGCGTTCGCTGATCTCGTTGACAAAGAGACAACGTTGATGCTCTCGCCGTGCGTTGGGAGAGCAATTTGCGACGCTAGAAACGCAACGAAAGGAAGCAAAACCCGTGGTCCGTTTCTTGGAGGTCGCGGTCCGTACCACCCCCGCCTCGCGCCGCACGCCAAACGCAAATCAGCAAAAAGTAAAGATGACGAAACACCATGGTCCCAGGGAGACAGCGGTATTCCAGGCAATGATCGCTTCTTCTTTACTCCAGAACCCGCGGTCCATGCCGATACCCACGCATCGCGTCGCGCACGCACACATATTCGCCCCGCCCAACCCCGTCCCTGCTCTGCTACTCACTTCCATTCATACCGGCTCTCACTGGGTTCGACCGGATCGAGTTCAGGGTCGCTTTCCCCCTCTCGGGCCAGCTCCCGTTATCGTTTTCGCTCGGCGTCCGATCAAATCGATATGCGACGTGACCCGGAAGGAGAGGAGATACAACGGAAGCGAGAGCGAGGAACCAAGGACGGGAGGAAGCATCAACAGCAGCAAGACGCAAGGCAGAGCTGTGCAGACACAACCCTATGATCTCGACACAACGGGCAGAGAGCCTCCAAATAGCATGATCTCGGTCGATCTTGCGCACCGACCCAACTGTATCGCCCATTATCGAAGACCCTCGACAACAGAGACAGAAAACGAGAGCCCCTCCTCGTCTCCACTCGATAAATAAGGAGCGACAGACGTGCAACACCACTCCATCGCACCGCCTGGGCGGACACCACGTTTTCTACCACCCATGGAACCGCCTACGGGCAGTTGCGGAAATCCCAGTCTCGGTCTTACTTCCGCACGAAACGCAACGAAAGGAAAGCAAGAGAAGGAAGCGAGGAAGCACGCCTTCGTCACCGCCAGCAACGAGCGGCATTCAAGCCAAGGGAACGTGAAGAAAACAGGAAAGAAGGTCGAAAGGAGGGCCCCAACAGTCGGCTCGAGTACCAGTCTTTATCCCTATCGAGAGGAGGGAGATAGCCGGAAGGGGAGGGGAGCGAGGCGTGACATAGATTCGCCTTGTACCCAGACTCGCTCGTAGGCTGAGCTGGTCCGAAGCCCCTGGACCCTCGTCCCTCAGGACTTGACGCGTCGACCTATCCCCGCCACAGCCGACGGCCGAACACCACGGCAGTACCACACCATAGCGCCGTCGCGTTGTGTTATGGAGCACGTGGTGTCATGGAATGGGAAGTTTAGGCCATCTCAAGCCAAGTGACGAAAGGGAGCCGAAACCGAATCGACCCCGTCCCAGCAAAAAGGCTCCACAAACACATAAGTCGGGCACGCGGAAGGCGCGAAGACCCAGCAAAGAAAAAGACTCCCAACACGAGCACGACGCGAAACATCAGAGACCCAGACGCGCAAGTGGGCCGGGGCGGACGAAATGACAGGATCCCAACAATGACGCGAAAGCAGAATCCGAAGAACAAGGCACCCGAGAACAAGGCTTCGTGGAACCAGCCTCCGAACACAGCACGACGCGCAAGGGCAGAAACAGAATAGAGGAAGGCGAGAGATAAAAACGCACTTCCTCTCACGCCACAACGCATGCAGCAATACCAATTCCCTCCTGAAGCGCTCGATCCGCACGCGCGGCGGGTCGCGCTCTTCCGCTTCTTCGTCCGTCAGCGCGGGGTCTTCTCCTACTCCATCTGGATCTGTGTCTGTGCGAGTCAGCCCCCCTGCACTGCCAAAGGGAGAAAATGCACCTTTCTTGCCCTTGGAAGTATTGTTCGTCCGCCGCTCCACCGCGCTCACCCTCGACAGAACGCCCGCCAAGTTCTCCCCTGCGGTGTCGAACGGCGCGCGGACGCACAGGGCGCGGAGGTACCATGCGACGGAGGCGAGGGTGTCGGATTCATACCTGCGTCAAGGTAGGAGTTAGCACGCACGCGAGACGTGTATACGTGGAGAAACGCAATGGAATGCAGGGCAAGAACGCGGAGGGGGCAGGAGAAACACAGCGCAGAATAAGGTAATGCAGCGCAGAGTAAGAAGGCAATGTAGTAAAGACAGAAGAAAGCAAAAAGGGCAGAGTAGGGGATAAAAACGAGAGAAGCGCCCACTTACCCAGCCAAAATAGCCAATTGATGTGCCGCATTCCCCTCCGCCGGCGCCAGCGCGTGAGCTGCCAAATACAGCGCCCGCGCGCGGGTGTAGTTCGGGCGCGGCTCGATATACATCTGACCCTTCTTTCCGCCTCCATGCGGGCCGTGGAAGTTGTGAGGCCCCTTGCCCTTGGGCGGGAACTTGTACTGCTCGCGGTAGCGCGCAATGTCACCGAGGCAGACGAGCGCTTTGGAGAGGACGGAATGTGCCGTGCCTTCGTCGACTCGCGCACCCTCGGTAGTTTCGCCGTCTTGAGGTACCGCTGGGAAGCCAAAATGATTCATCCTGTCTTCCACAGCGTCTTCTCCTTCCGCGCCCGTACCGCCACTAGCAGTGGCACCACCGCCGGTCAAACCGCTAGCCGCTCCCGCAAGTAACTCCGGCGGCAAATTCGCATTAGCAGCAAAGTGCGGCGGAAGCACGATCCCATATGCGCGCTGCACCCTCCCGACCAGCGCGCGCCAGAACCGATCTTCGTCAGCGAGAAATTGGCGGAAGCGCTGGAGCAGCTTGCGGGTCTCGACTTGTTTCCTGTTTCCTTCCTTTTTGTCGTTACCGCCGTTGTGATGATTGTTATTCGGATTCGTGCTGTCCCCAGTGGCATTTGCGTGCGCAGACAAGGCCGAAAGGCGCTGCTTATACAGCGCAATAAAGGCATAGCTGGTTTGCATCCAGAGGTGTGTCCCCGCGTCGCGCGTCTCGCGCGCGTTCGGGTAGAGCAGGAGTAGGTGCAGGTATCGGCGCCGTAGACTACGCAATGGGCATTAGATTCACTATCCTCCATAAAAGACCAGATGAAGAGCGAGTGAAGAGTGAAGCTAGTGCAGAAACGCAAGAAACGCACTTTTTCCGCTGAAAATCCGCCTCCCTATAATTCGCCCATACATCTCCCGCCAGCAGCGTCTTGAGCCCGCCGTGGATGCTCCGCGCCTCGCTACAAACACCAAACCGTCAGTAAATCACGCAATTGCATCGAAAGCATCGAGAATAAAGAGAAAGAGGATTCCCTCCTCTTCGCTACCTCCTGGAGAGAGAGGAAGGGATAAAGGAATAAATTGAGGAGAATGAGGAGAGTAAAGCGCACCGGGCGACGAGCGCAGCCTGCTCGGACATGCGACGAGAGCGGCACCGTGACGGCTAGCTCGAAGGAGGAGGACGAGACCGTGATGGGCGCACGGTGCACGTGCGCGGCGGGTTTGCCGAGCGGAGTTTGCCGAGTTGAACAAATACCAAAGTCAACCAAAGTTCAATTCTTGTGTCTCCAATCGCGAGCCAGGAGCTGTACGAGCCGAGGTTTCTTAACAAAAATGGAAAGTTTCAAGCATCATCGTCGCCTTGCGGACCCGCCGCGTGCGTTCGGAGTTCAAGTTAGCGCTTGTGGTGGATGATTATCTGAATCCTGGGCCGAAGCAGTGATCATCAGACTGATTTTGGCATAAAAAAAGAGCTTTTTTTGAGAAAAAATGAAAGGCAGCCCAGCCGTATTTCACTTTCTCCGGTATTACTGCTAGTAGCAGGAGCGCTGTCCCTCGATGTGAATGGCTATGTACAAGATGGATCGCGGAATACTTATTTAAAGCAGTTGCCAAGCCAGCAACAATCCTACTCCCGCCCCAAAATGCCCAAAATTATTCGTTCTCAACCCGTCGGCAGCGGAAATCGGCTTATCCGTCGGCGACGGGATATCCAACACCAATGTCCCCATGGCCGTCTCCGTTACCACGGTAGTGACCTTAGGGCCCGCAACCGTGCACACCGCATTTGCATTCCCGACTTCACATTCAGCGCCGACGGCGATTGTGACGCCATCCACGCTGATTTCGTCTGTGATGGAGAAGTAGTCGGATGCCGCGACCACAGTCACTGCAGGCAGGTCGGGTCAGCTAGGTCACAAAGATAGCAAATCCAAGGGAAGGGACGGGGAGGGAGCGAATTCGAAAGAGTATCAATACGAACCGCGTTCGGTGCCGGCGATGGTTTTCTGCGCGATGGCGGTGGTGGCTGCGTCTGTAAACGCGTATGTGGTGCGCCCTTCCGCGTCGACGCCGAGGATGGATCCGGAGATGGTGATGGGGACGGTCGGGGTGCCGACGGGGTTCACCAGCGTGAGGAGCGTGCCCGGCGCCGGCGAGGCGCTCACGCGGGTTGCTGTATGAAATAAAATATCAGATTCACATCAGCGTTGGGCGGGGGAAGAGAAAGAAACACGAACAGCTGAGTGCGACCAAGGTGAGCGCGAGGATTTGGAACATAGTAGACTCAGTACTAGCGTGAGTCATTCAATGCGGCGAAAGTGGGGAGACAGCTGCAGCGAGTTCGTCGTTTTTAACGCAGACCATCATCAAACACAGGCACACGGGAGTAGAGTCAGAGATATGTACATTGTGGAGATCCGGCACAGACGGGTCATTGACGGAACCCCCAAAAAGCGATGAATCGAGCTGCGCAAGATCCCAGAGACCTCACGCCCGCACCTGCGTCCAACTCGGCTGTTGGACCCCAATATTGAAGACGAGAGAAAAACATTTTAACGCCGAGATTCGTCCCCGAGTTCGAACCACCAACTCTCCCTGAAAATGATAGAACCATTGTCTACTGATGAGGAAGAATCCAGAGTTGCTTTATTCCACAGGCCTGGACTCGCTTCTACTCTACAATTCCAGGTTGAACTAGTATGCTTTACTGTGCGCAAGGCAGGATCTCTACCAGTTCGCGACTCAATTCGTGATCAAATTACAGTAGTGGCCGCCGCTTTTTTGCTGTTGAATCAACGACGTAACCCCGGCTATCCCGTCTGTACGGAAGCAGGATCTCTGGGAAACTCCAAATCAATTCAACAACAGCCGGTGCTCAGCTCTTTCTGTGAAACGAACGATCATTTTAATGACGACGGCCAGGATTCAAACGTTCAAAACCGAGTCGGCCTCCCCCGGGCCCGCCATTTTCATTTTTGGAGCCCATTGGCACAATATATGTTTACTCAACAGCTATTTTCTCATCATTACCTGGAAGGAAGTTTGCTTTAGATAGCCGCCGAACATTGACCCAGATGGCTTACAATCATTGATTAACGCAGCTCTGTTTTCGAACATGTTGAAAAATTTCGGCCTTTTCGGAGTAATATTCGAAAGGTTCGCTAGCGGCGCTAGTCTGGACTTCGGCATTCGGAAATACTACAGCTTTTTGTGTCCATGGCGGAAGTCGGCAGCTTTTGCAATTGACAGAACAACTCAGTTCAATGGCCAATGACCCCGGGTGTGCCCGTCTGAAGATGGGCTAGATTAAAAATGAAGATCTGCCTGCGACATCTCCCCCGGCTGCCTTTGCAATCCCTCATCTCCAATAATCATGACTCGCGCTCTCGTTTCCCATCTCGTCACGCTAGCCTTGGTCGTAGTCACCGCTGCTTCACCAGCCCCAGGCCCACTTATCACATTAGTAGATACCATCGGCATCGAGACCGACTCCATCACGGCGTCCATTCTCGGGGTCGACGCGCAGGGGCGCACCACATACGTCTACACGCGTACAACCGAGACCTCCACCGACATCGTCGGGCAAACAACAACCATAGCAGAAACCGAACGCGGTATGTCCTCCCTTCCCGCCCTCCCCGCCTCCACCCTATCATCGTCTTCGTGATGGCCTGCCTCACCCACCGGTAGCGACCCTGGTTGCGGCATCCGACTACTTCTCGATCATAGATGACATCGGCATCCAAGACATTGGCACAATCTTCATCGGCGCCAAATGCCAACTCGGGAGTGGTGCGAGTGCACATGCAGTGTGCACAGGGGCAGTTGGCATGTTGACCGAGACGTCTATGGCGACACTGGTGCTGGATATCCCATCGTCAACCGACAAACCGAGTTCGGCGCAGAGAACAACTCGAAATTATTTTGCGGGTACCGGTTTCAACCTCGTGGTAGGGTTGTTGCTCGTTACGGTGTCGCAATCCATTCTTGGACTTGTACATAGTCATTCAGATCGTCAGACATCGCTCTTGCCGCTCCCAGAACGAAACTCACGCGGTGATGTTTGACCCCGAACGTGAAATGGACCTGAACATAAAACCGCAAGATAATCAATTTGAAATTCGATTCATTCGCTGATTCATTCGCGAGTCATATCACATCTCCTACAGAATCCAGATCAACCACAAATATGACACACTTATTCTGGAAAACGCTATCTTGCTGTAAGCGTGACTGTTCAGCGAATCGGTAAAATCAAAGTTCCGCCGCGAACCTGAGTTGGGTGCCACTGATGCCGGGCATCCGGAGTGTGGTGTTGGAACAAGATGTCTCAAGGGAACTCGAGAAACAGGCCCCTTGGCGGTGCACACTGATCGGATGTCCCGATTTGGCAACTGCATTATTTGGTTGTGTTTATCATCACTCTTGCTCTGGCAGCAAGTCGAGCAACTGCATCGCAGCGGTTGTATAACACAGATATGTTGAGGGAAAATGCGGAAATGTCAGAGAACAATTGATAATACATCCAATGATAGCTTAAATTAAAATGAGGCAAGCAGATGAGCCAGATTTTGCAATTTTCAGTGTCATTTTCACCCCAAAGTCCATTAGGCTGAATATGGGTGGTTATGAATGCCTTGAGAGCATAGTTAGTGATTTTCCATGCTGCACTTCAATACCTCTTGCCCATGATTGTGTCGAAATTGAAGTGTGGTTGTGCAGTCACATAGTGACATCACACACAGGACCAATTAATGAGGTAGCAATAAGGATTCAACACCGGAACATCTGCCCAAGTTTAATTCAAATGGGAACCAAACTTTCTCAAGATGCTCCCATTTTTTTCAGAGCAAATTCGAGCACGTACAAAGGTAAAATTGGTCACACTAGTGGGCTAATATCAGACTGAGCACAGGAAATTTTAATCTGCTTCCAAGACCTGTTAGAGCATGCTAACTTGAGTATCCGTAAATATTTTTACAATTTTATCTGTGCTAGTTCGACCCATGGACCACGTTGAGTTTTGGGACAACCGCAAACACGACCATATAGCACGTTGATCGATCGATCGTTGCCGGTACCCACGCGCAGTGTGGGAATATTAGTGTCAGCACAGAACTCGTGCCGCGTGGACCCGAGTAGACCCAATTAGATCTTGAAAACAATTGGCTGTCGGATTGTTCCGGACATCTGCATCCTGCTAAATTCGGGACTTCGCAAGTTTTCAAGCAGGAAGTTGCCGGAATGACGTGAAATCAAGTGGACTTCCGCAAAATCATCGCGCTTTGATGTTTTCACGCGATTTGAGGCAGGAATTTCATTGGTAAATTACAAGTTTAATGTTCCTTAAACTCTCTCTCTTTTCTCTCTTTTCTCCCTCTTTTCTCCACTTGAAAAACTTGAAAAAACCCCGCCATCCATAGACATAGCACAAGGGCCGAAACAGGCCCCTTGGCGGTGCACACTGATCGGATGTCCCGATTTGGCAACTGCATTATTTGGTTGTGTTTATCATCACTCTTGCTCTGGCAGCAAGTCGAGCAACTGCATCGCAGCGGTTGTATAACACAGATATGTTGAGGGAAAATGCGGAAATGTCAGAGAACAATTGATAATACATCCAATGATAGCTTAAATTAAAATGAGGCAAGCAGATGAGCCAGATTTTGCAATTTTCAGTGTCATTTTCACCCCAAAGTCCATTAGGCTGAATATGGGTGGTTATGAATGCCTTGAGAGCATAGTTAGTGATTTTCCATGCTGCACTTCAATACCTCTTGCCCATGATTGTGTCGAAATTGAAGTGTGGTTGTGCAGTCACATAGTGACATCACACACAGGACCAATTAATGAGGTAGCAATAAGGATTCAACACCGGAACATCTGCCCAAGTTTAATTCAAATGGGAACCAAACTTTCTCAAGATGCTCCCATTTTTTTCAGAGCAAATTCGAGCACGTACAAAGGTAAAATTGGTCACACTAGTGGGCTAATATCAGACTGAGCACAGGAAATTTTAATCTGCTTCCAAGACCTGTTAGAGCATGCTAACTTGAGTATCCGTAAATATTTTTACAATTTTATCTGTGCTAGTTCGACCCATGGACCACGTTGAGTTTTGGGACAACCGCAAACACGACCATATAGCACGTTGATCGATCGATCGTTGCCGGTACCCACGCGCAGTGTGGGAATATTAGTGTCAGCACAGAACTCGTGCCGCGTGGACCCGAGTAGACCCAATTAGATCTTGAAAACAATTGGCTGTCGGATTGTTCCGGACATCTGCATCCTGCTAAATTCGGGACTTCGCAAGTTTTCAAGCAGGAAGTTGCCGGAATGACGTGAAATCAAGTGGACTTCCGCAAAATCATCGCGCTTTGATGTTTTCACGCGATTTGAGGCAGGAATTTCATTGGTAAATTACAAGTTTAATGTTCCTTAAACTCTCTCTCTTTTCTCTCTTTTCTCCCTCTTTTCTCCACTTGAAAAACTTGAAAAAACCCCGCCATCCATAGACATAGCACAAGGGCCGAGAAACTTGTAACAAAACACACCACGAAATCAGGAGGACAGCAAGTTGATTTTAATTCTTCAGACTCTTGGATAATTGAGCTCTTGAGAGCCCTCGAAAGTGCTGAGATCTCGAAATGAAACCAAGATCTTGAAAATTTTGGTTTAGAAACTCTCGGGATCTCGTCCTCTGCAAAAAAAAAAAACAAACACTCCATCCACCAAGGGCCTTCATCGAAGTTGGACCGCGGATAATATTGGTTTTGTTCGGGAATTGATCCGAAAACGATCACGATCAGTAAAAAAACCTCTTGGTCTCGAAGTATCGTTGTTTCCTGATTCTACATCGTGATTCGATGCCGTCCGCAGCTGTGGCTACGTCGATCTCACGCCTTTCGCGTACATTGAATATTCATGTGAATCTGTTATGTAACGTTGCCAAGACATTTTTACAGCTCTGACTCAAACAAAACTCAACCAACAGTTCCGCCCTACCGACTACCTACCGAAAGTGGAGAAAAATAGCTCGCGCAGAAAGCCAAGACAGTGCCAAGAAAGCGCCATCATTCGCTGCTGTGCGAGACCCGGGAGTCAGATCAACTTTTTGAACTCAATTGACTGGATTGAATTGAAATGTCTGATCCTGACCCGATCTTTCCTGGTTCAAGCGAAGTTTGGCGCGACAGGCCCAGGCTCATCAACTTAAAAGCGAGATACTGCCTGTGAACTTCCTTTGCTTTTATTCCCCGAGCTCCACTTTCACCTTCACTTTCGGCTTCGATGACTCGCGCTATTATTTTTCAATTTTTCGCGCTCGCCTTGGTCGCGGTCCAATGTTTGTGGCCCAGTGTCTACATCGACATGTGTAGCTGACAACGATAAAGTGACTATTGCTTCACCCGCTCCGGTCCCAGGCACGCTCGTCACGCTGGTGGATCCCATCGGAGCCACCCAGACCGTCGCGCCTATCACCGCCTCCATCCTCGGTGTCGACGCGAACGGGCGCACCACCTACGCCTACACGCGCACAACCGCCACCGCCACCGCGGGAGAAACCGTCGCATTGACGGAATACGGTATGCATTACGCGCCATCCAGCCTGTTATCCCGGCTCACCTGCTCGCAGCAACTATGGTCGCGGCATCCGACTACTTCTCCATCACAGATGAAGTCGGCGTGGAAGGTGTCACGCTCGCCGTCGGCGCTGAATGCGGAATCGGGAGTGGGAATGCAAATGCGGTATGCACAATTGCGGGCAAAGTCACTACAGTGGTGACCGAGACGTCTCTCGCGACGCTGGTGTTGGATATCCCGTCGCCCACCGACAAACCTAATTCAGCTGCCGGGATGAGAACGAATAAGTTTGGGCATTTGGGAGTCGGAATGGCGTTTTTGTTCGTTATGTTGTCGCTGGCTTGCCAGTTGCTTTAAATATTCCGCGAACTATGTTGTACATACATAGTTTTACATTGTTGGACATCGCACTTGCCGTGGGCGGCACAAAAGCTCGGGATAGTGAAGAATAGGAAGCCGCCGCGGCTCGACAGCTAAAACAACATCGTAGTGAGTATTGCCTCATTCGAAGACGGTTCGACCGCAAGATGAATACATACCTCTGAACAGCCCACCATTGAATTCAGCAAGAATTCAGAGAAATGTACTGAGATTCACTTCCCGCACTGCCGCACTGCGGCAACACCGCGCGTGCCGCAGTAGTTGGATGCCTACATGGACCAGAATATTGCTGTACACGGCTCTCATCTCATCCATAAATCAAGTCATCTCCTACAAGATCTGGGATACCAAGTCATCGCAGTCGCTGCCTGATAAAATCTGTGACCTTGGTATTACACTTTGAGTATTTACTCAACAGCTGAGACAGTGCTGCACTGTCTGCGGCAAACGTCAGACTGTGACTTGCCCAAACACGATGAGCGCTACCTGAGACCGCACTAATACTGCTGGCTCATTGGGACGCCACATATCTCTTGAGTCGTGCCGCCCGTATCAACTGCAGGAATTCATGGCGAACGCGACAGGGGAGGTAAGCAGGGAGTCGATGGCGCCAGTAGTGCCAGGGCTCAGGCCTCCCCGCTTTGATGGGTGCACGACTGATGGTACAATTCAGTTAAAATCTGACCAAGAAATTTGCGTATTCACTTCATTAGCGCGATTGGCTCCCACTCGAACAAAGCATACTGAAGCATGCTGGCAACGCAGACAGATATGTTCAAGTTCGTGGTGGTATATGCGCAACTGGAGGTAACGGAGTGGGAATGAATGTGGAGGGCACGGATATGCGCTGGTGCCCGAGCACTAGACAATAATACTACTTATTAGCTCCTCGTTCGGCCATGGATGGGGCAGAACCAATAGATTGGATGTACATACCTAGATAATGATATCATTACTGTGGATATAATATAAGTACGAGCTATGGGGAAAGTATAAGGAATGACTGACGCTTTTCGTTCGGCCGTGGATGGGGGCAGAGCAAAGAGCATCGTGTGTACGCAACAAATGTATAGGAATTTTGCTTGATGCACTTACCAGCTCGTACGACGCACGCTGGCATCGCGTACGAAGTTAACTGACATCCATGCCGACTAAGACTTGCTCCGTTGAATTATCCCGTCAACAAGACACACAAACCTGACCAAAAGGATCCAACCTGTGAGTTACTTAAGAGCAGAACATCTGGATTCTGGTCCTTGGAACCAACTTGGAGCTTGTGGAAGGTTGGCGTGTCGCCAGGCGTGACAATGTCGAACCACGTGAGCGGCGTCGTTTGCCGAATGCGGAGTTTGCCGGCTGCAACCAAAGTTGAAGGTGCGGTCTCCAAGAACCACGCCTTGAAATTCCCAGAAAATGAAATTAATAGGCCTGGATCAATATTTGAAGTGGCGAATTTTTTCTCAAAAACAGACCACAATTATGGTACAGTATCATTCCCCATAAGGATCATTACCATGGACCAAATTATTACTGTATGCTTCAAATCTCTCCTAAACAGCTCTGGTTCGGGAAAAGTGAATTACGACAATGGTAACGTCAAAAAAAATCAATTGTGCCACCCTTACTTCCAATGAGAAAGCGGCGGGGAATTGTGAAAGGCGACAGTACAGGGGACACTCGGGGACACTCGGCGCTAAACCAATCGCGCCTATATACGCGCATGGCTATATTGGGTGCCAGTTTTGAGCAAAGCAGGACCTAGTTCCCCGAAACTTGCGGACCTCTGCACCTGTAACGTAGCGCCAGCGTCATTGCACACCGTGTTCGGGCGGAGCACGTTGGTAAAAACTATGCCGAGATTCCGCCAGTAGGCGGTGTACACTCTTAGACTCGAACTCGGAAAAGGTGAAGGAATACCAGCGCGCCCGTCGCGAGACGGAGTTTGATACGCGTGCCGACATTGAGATGATCCGCTCATTTACTTGCTACTCCGTTCTAACTCCGCCTGTGATTTTCTTTGACTTTCTGCTTCTACGTCCAATACTGGTGGCCACTGAACTACGGCCTTTACAATTTAAATTGCTACCCGGGTTGATTGATTTGATTTGAATTCCATAGTGGTACTACACATGGCCAATAGGCTATGGTTGCAGTCCATGGTATGGGACGCGGGTGTATCATACGAGGTGGTTAAGCTACAGTTTGTGTACATCAGTGAGGAAAGAGAGGGAGATTTTCTACATTATGGTAAAGCGGGGACTGGATGTATCATATGAGCATTGAGTTTAATTGAAAAGGCGCAAGCCTGAAGGGTAATCGAGGGTGCGTTTGGGGTCGACATGCCGTGTTTGGGGGTATTAGATGTGTGCAATGCAAGGATTTGAGAAGTGAGAGGAGGGAAAGAGAATGAGAGGAGAAAAAGAAACGGAAAGAAAGAATGAGGTTACAGTGAAGGCGTGTTTATGTGGAACGGCTTGTCGCCTCAACGAAGGCCATTAATGGCCTGAGGGGCTTGGGCTCACACCGCAAGGGCGAGACGTGCAGAGGACCGAACAAGCCTGCCTCCCTTGGCGCCGAGTGAAGGGTTTGCGGAGGGGTTCCAGGACAGGGTACTCGAGAAGGAAGTGGGTCTTGTCTCGTACACTGCACCGTAAGCTTCACGCGCATGCGATGTAGTGAAGCCTGATTTGAAGCGCTAGGTGTTGAGATAGGGGTCGACTCGGAGCTAGGAGATGACATGCGCGTGCAATGGTGGAGGATGATAGAGTGGGGCGGGATTGTGTGAGGGAGGTGGTTTGTCGATACGAAAGGCTCCGCCGGTTTTCGATCTCTTCCAGGCCTTATTCCACTCGTCAAGAGCTTAGAGATGAACGAGGCGACGAGTGGAGGTAAGCGAAATGAAGGTAGATGGGTAAGGGTCCAAAGTCGTAGCCTCTTTGGTAGCCACATCTGCAAGCTCGTTGCCGGTTGTGCCGATGTGCGCCAGGGTCCAGAGACGAGGTAGGAACAAGAGTGGAAGCGCATGACGGATGAGGGCGTTAAATTGGATTGCACGGAATTGACCGGAGCGGGGAGGAGGAGAATTCTGCGTGGAGCGGCTTGAGAGTCCACGGTATACAAGGTGTTGCCGTGGGCGCCTGCGAGCGCTCGCTTCGTCGTCCTGAAGCAGCCCCTCCCTCTCCACTTCGCATACCTACCCATCCCCGAACGTTATCATCTCCCTCTCCCCACCGATCTCTAGCCGGATCGCCACCCCTCCTGCCCTTCCATCCTCCATCCACGAGTGAGCCATCCGTGAATCCCGTCGCTTGTCTTCACCGACCGTCCCCGAGAGCGATGTGTAGTGCACTGAGCGCGTCTTCCCTGGATGGTGGTGACCGGCAGAGGAGGCGATCACGGCGGCGCGTACACGGGGACGAGCACCATCCAAAGACGAGTCAAAAGGGACGTTGTCCGGGCCGCGTCGACCATCCTGGCGATGCCTCGATCACGTAGACGTTGACTGCCACCTGGAACATCCAGTGACCATCGCACCCAGGAAGGCGTTCCACATACTAGTGGTGAAGCATCGATGCCAGCTTTCGGTTCTTCGGAGCAGTGGCGATGGCTTCGTAGAGGAGTGACCTTGTGCTATGTTCGGCTGGGAGGGTCAAGTGTTGAGCAACGG
Source organism: Mycena sanguinolenta (assembly GCA_014462675.1). Classification (NCBI taxonomy): domain Eukaryota; kingdom Fungi; phylum Basidiomycota; class Agaricomycetes; order Agaricales; family Mycenaceae; genus Mycena; species Mycena sanguinolenta. The sequence goes on from JACAZH010000020.1 coordinate 1,823,426, forward strand.
CAAGTAGGGCATTGCGTTGATGCGGATTTGGGCTGATCACGGTAGGATGGCAGCTTCCTTCTCCAGACCTGCCAGAGACGCGGTTCGGAAGTTGCCTTGATGCAGTGTGATAGGCTTGTTGTGGTCCAGCGGTTTGTATGTAGTGGGAAGGAGGGGGGCAGGAAGCAGGCAACGCCATAATCAGCGCGCAGATCAACTGAGGTCGAGCGAACAGCCGCCACCATCGCACCGAGCGCTCGCGTCGCCGACGCTGATTCAGACTCGATTTGTTTGCGGCCTATGCACGACCTAAACATTATGTATATGCTGCCGGCTGGGTCCCGATTAGAACGAGCTTTCCTATCAGGCGGACTCCGACTCGAAGCGGATGGCATCCTAGTACAACAAGAAAGGTGAGATAATTTGGGGTTTCGAGAGGATTTGAGTGCAATGCGGGATTCCGGGCGTTCAAGTCCGCAAGACCGATGATTAATGGCAAACAGCTCAAGGGCCTCACAGAAATTGCTCGGCTCTCAGGCAACCGAATTCCAGGGCCATGGAGGGATTCAGTATGGAATCCAGTTGATGGAGGACGACAAGCTAAGTCACTTAGCCAAGTTTCAGATTTAATCACCGACATCACGATCGATCAAGCTTTGATCCGAGCTCTCGTGATGGTAATGAACCACCATCTCGTCGCTGAGTCGACCTCTTGAACGTGTTTCCCGATCATCATTGCCTATGGTTCCTCATCCCACTCTGCTTTTGAGACCATCGAGACTTCGCCTTAACTTGTTTGGTCCCACTTCCTGCTTTGTGGTTCTGGTTTCGAGAGTCAAATGACGCAGCTAAGTATTGTACACAGTTACACATTAGTTGATATCAAGTCCAAGATAACGAAGGAAGACCATTGAAAAAACGCGACTCTCCGGAAATCGTACTTGCACCATAATTCTCTGCGATTGCGGGCTACTGAATTCGGGTAACAGAGAGCGGAAGTCCTTTTCCGCCGGTGGAAGCGATTGGTTGCAGGCTGGTCAAGAATCGCGGCCGAACGGGATCGTTGTCCGGCTCTGCAAATGAAAATTTACCAATCACTTCGCAAAAGATAATTTGCATTTCCGATATCCTTTGGCTCTCGATCAGCGATAACCGCCACAGGGAACATCGATACGTACGCAAATCGCCACCTATGGGTCCAGAGTTAGCGCTGGAAAATAGATGCCCTTGGGATATAGCCTCACCCAAGACATGTGCGTGGACCGCCCAAGAAGGTCAGACTATGATTTAGTGAGCATACGAACATTGGTTTGAACCATTCACAGACATATTTGCGTAGGGACCAACAGCGTCTCCTTGATGTACGTCGCCTTTCAGCCATCGATAAGGATTGAATTCGTGTGCGTCCTCTCCCCATTGTGAGGCAAGTCTATCAGCAGCCGAAAGTCAACTCAATAATGATAAGAAGCGCAGGCAAATGCAACCTTTGGTATGACGCAATGGCTACCGTGACGAGCTGCCCTTTCGCCACAGGAATCTGGCTTATGCGCTCTCCTGTCGTAGTCGTGATGCTTTCCATCAACGGTATCACTGTATCTTGCGCAACCACACGATCCGAAAGTGGTAAGCCAGGGTAGAGCCGAAGTATTTCCTGAGACGGGAACAGTCAATTCAAGGTCAGAATTCAAAGAATCAGGATCCGTACCTTGATGAATGCGTTCAGAAGGGGCATGTTGTCATACGCGGGATTCCCCTGGCCGGCGCCGCGGAAGGAATAAATCTCGGTCCGGAGTTTATGTTGGAAATCGGGGTGCCTAGCGAGTTCTAGGAACCCGAAGGACAGGGCGTTGGCCTGCAGACAGCAGAGGTAAGCCAAATGAGCAAGTCGCAGCCTCACATTGAATGCTCACTGTGTTCTCCTGGCCGGCTATAACAATGAGAGCGGTGTGGGCAATAATATCATCCTCGTGAAGCTTTTTCGTCTTGTCCGGGACCTCGTCATTCACTATAAAAGCCTTCATCAGTTCAATTCCGAGGCTATCCGGATACGATAATTACGGAGCCGACTGAAAAGATCATCGCTGATTTCTAGACCTTGTTTCGCGGCATCCATCTTGTCCCGGACGATCAGCCCACCAATTCGCTTCGCAAGCTGTCTTGTAGTGCGGGCCGCATTGAATGTTGTCGTCGGTAGATGCATGACTGTACGCCAGAACCACTTTGGAAGGTGGAAACCTATCGCATCGGCGAGAACGTGACCCTCCGATTGACATGCAGATAGCTTGCTGGAAGGCGTGTTACTTTTGCCGTTGAGTACCTTTCTCTATTACTCACACTATCTGGATGGTGTTCGACACAAATTCATCACCTAAATCTTGAGTGGAAACGCCCATAATAGCTACAGGTACGTCAGCAAAATCTCAGACAAAATCGCGCCACCAGCCTTCGCTGATCGCCCGAAGCGCTCCAGTGCTTAAAATCTGGCAAACGTCGGTTGAAGTGGCAGATAATTTATCCAACTCGTCCGAAATCTGAAACGATGATTGAGATGTGTGTGAACATTTGGAGTAGCCCCCACCATTTCAGCTGCCTTCTGGAATGCAGGGTGGTAACTTCGCACGGCAGCTGGAGTAAAACCGACATTCAGGGCTGTCCGGAGGCGTCGGTGTTCATGTCCTATGGCGCCACAGTCACTTTACAGAATGCGCAAGCAATATTCAACCCTGCCTGTGGCGGTTATGACACTTCTTTCCCCAAATAGCAAGTACGCAATGTTGTCCTTGGTCGGGGAACGACAGAAGCTCGGACTGTTTACGATATATTGCAGCGCCAGTGGATCGGCAACCATGAGGCGATCTTGCTGCAAAACCGTGAATTCCAGAAGAAATTTGGAAGTGAAACATAATCACCCCAAAACATCCCTTCAGTCGATACACGGCTCCGTAGTGCTTCAACCAGCGGAATTCATAGTCTCCGAACCGGGAGGCCAACAGTAATTGTCGCATGTGTCCTTGCATGATAATATCAGGATCGGTTATGCTCTGAGTTGCACAAAAATACCGAATAACCACGACGGAGATGGCGGTCCCATAATGTTTGGAATGGAGTTCTGTGGTCGTCGGTGGATAAGGTACAGAGCAGCCACTAACAGCCCCGTGAGAGCAGTTATATATATCATGGTCTTTAAACTCGAAGGGGGAGGAGCGAAAGCGTGAAGAACGGGGATGAATGTTCAACTTTATAAACCCTACTTGGCCGGAAACGGAGAGTCACTCTTCACCATTCTATTATTGTTATCCGATGACAACAGACGTACGTATCCGCCGTCCCGTCGAGAAATGGCAGTACTGGTAGCAGGGTAGGTACCCTTGTGTTTATGGGGTAACGTTGTTTGTTGTCGGTCTATCCTTCTGAATCGTCTCCGTGATTAATCGGATGGATCACTTGACTCACTTCTAGTATTGACCGTATTGCTCGGATTCACAGGTATTGGGCGATGTTAGAGAATGGAAGGCAGCCCGGACCAAATTTCAAGCTGTGCTCAAATTGAGCTTCTAACTTGGTTGACGATGGCTGAGCTCTTGTAGCCTCACGCGCTATTGAAATTCCCATGCTACGCGCAATCTTTTATCCCTTTGAAAGACCGCTTGTCCGTGTCAAGTTCAGTGATCCCACCTGACCGAGCGGAGAAGGAACAGAAGCTTAAGCCTCGGCTTTTGCGGAGATAATTTGTTTCAATTGACAGAAACAGAATAGTGTCAACTTTACTTCCGAAAAAAGCAACGGAAGTTTTAATTCCAACACAAACATTCCGTACACGCCGGCAAGTATATCAGGCTAGTTATCGCGGCAAATGACAAGATGAAAGTTCCGGGCGTTGTTGGTGGCGCTCTCAACTTGGCTAGAAAAGGGTGATGAATTCATTTCATCCCCGGGCCACAATTTCCGAAGGCGATGAAGCTGCCCGAAAATTGTTGAAAAATTCCGAGAACGGTGCGATGTAGCCGCGGGGTCCGCGCTGGATGATCAATACAGTCCGGGTTATCGGCTGTTGCAACCTTAGGCCCCCATTGGGAATTACCCGACTCGTCTTGGCCAGCCGCATTGGAGAGAAAGCCGGCGCAGTCTAAAAGTCTATATGCCGTCAATAAAAATAGTACCGTTCAAAGCTGGTTGCTTACCGTTGCTTAGCGCTTACCGCTTATCACTTGCGGTCATGTGCCTGTGACCTGTGTGATTTCCTGTTTAGTTTCCACTCCCTCCCTCAGTACTATTCTGGCCTATCCATGGGACTTGCAAGGTTTTATTTATACTCTATTAAGACTGCAATGGTCTTGGTATCGAGTGGAATTTTTTTAACACGCTTTCTTACACTTTTCAGCGCCAGACCTCAGTACTGCTATCAATATGTTGTTTTCTTGCAAATCCGGCTGCATTTTAACTTCTCCAAACGTAATAGCATTTCAATTCCTTCTCGCTGGTCCCAGAATGGTAAATACGCAGGCAAAGACACTGTACTGAGCGAGGGGGAAGCAGAAAAGCTTCCAAAGGAAATGATCTATGACTGGCACATGACCGTAAGCAACATCTTAAGCAAGCAGGTAAGCGGTAAGCAACCAGCTTTGAACGGTACTAATTACTTCTAGGACAGCTCGAAATCAGTGAATCTTCGGGTGGGTATGGAGCTTTGTGAGATGTTTAGAGCAGCGTCTGTCGTCACTTGTTTGTCACCTGTGTATTGGTCTATTGCAGGGCCGGTTTGCATTCCCGTCATTCGTCGATATTCGGGCTCAAGCCGTCATTTTGCTTCTGATAATTGGGAGTGGATCTACCTGGATAACTTGGATTCACGAAGTGTACATACTATATTCCGGAGGATTCAGTCGAGGCGAAAAGTAAGAAATTACGGTTCCTGTCGGGTTAACTATCTCGGCGACACTCTGGTGCTTCCCGACAGGCTGGAATGATCCATCACCGATTTTTGTACTCATCCGCAGTTCGACATCAGCACTATGCCGTAGATACTTGCTCGCCATTTTAGACATCTAAAAAGTCAGTTGGCAAGTCAAGAGGCGTCTAGCTGACACACCATGGCACAACTGTCTTTCTTGCTCAGAACGAGGGTAAACCTCGGGGTATCCTCGTCGGACTCGTAAAGGCGGGGTTGGAAAACAATCATCACACGATTATCCAGAAAATCGTAGTGAGATATTGCGTTTGAGCGTAAACCTTTGCTTTCAAGTTTGTGTCTCCTGCATAGAGGTTGATTTGGAAAGATCCAATGATGTACGGATCGCATTACTTACTCGTCCTGTGATATTTCAACCTCGAAGCAGATGATATCGCCGTCCCGGAACTTGCTTTCGTAGAAAGTCAGCTCCGGGTCCATGACCTCGACCATGGTTGGTTTGATTTCCTTGTAGGAGATGTAAGCATTAAATAGTAGAATGAAGGGTGTCAACTAGCCTCGTAAAATATCAACGGCGTAGACTGAGCCCATCCCATTCGCTCATTGATAAGACGCCTGAGGTGGCAGGCTTTTTCCATTTTCGTATCGAAGATGGTAACTTTGCCTACACCGCTTAGTGTTTGCTTATCCGGATTGAAATGTTTCAAGAAAATCATTATCGAGTTGGAGAACCGCTGCGACTTGAACGGTTAGTGTTCCATCGACGGGAGGGATAGTATGTTACGTGAGGCGCAGAGAGGATCTCGAGGTACAGCGGGAGGTCATTTCGAGCAGGACACATGTTCTTTTGGATGCGGTCGAGGGCTGGAGAGTGGGTAAGATCTCAGAAGTGAATGAAAACAGAACCAAAAATACTTAGAGTTCCTGCGCTTTCAGGAATAAGGCTGTCCACTCGTACAGTCTTGTTCTGCCGTTGCACAAGCACCCACAAACGAATTCGGTCTGCGGGATAACCAAAATGCTTTGCAGTACGACTCATAAAAGTGAAATATGGCTGTTGCCTGGGTACTGGGAAGGTAGGTATGTTGGATGCAGGCCAGCCGTTTTTGTCGTCGAGCAATGCCAGATCAATATCATCGTGGACGGCGAATGTGGCATCCGTGATAAACTGTGACAGACGTCAGGCAATACCCGAGGCAAATATCATGTTCACTGACTTTGACGGTCAAGTAGTCTTGGTCTTGTCTTCTTGTCTCCACCAAGCGCGCGTCCTTCTGGCGTTGCTGGATCTCTTTCCGGTCATCTGCAGGAAATCAGGACTTCATCGTGCAAGCGCAAAAATCTAAAGTACTCGGTTTAGGAGGCGGAGGCGGAGGCGGAGGTGGAAGCGGATGGGGAGAAGAAGTATAAAGAGGGGGAGAAGGAGGAATATGGGGAGGAGGAGAATAAAGACGACGAGAAGGAGAAGGGGTAATATGAGGAGGAGGTGAATGAATACGACGAGGAGGAAGAGGCGGAGGAATAGAAGGAGGAATATGACGAGGAGAAGCTTGCTCCAATGGCGCCGCAACTACAGGTTCCCGCGAAGAACCCAGCAGGAGAATCTTGATCGTGTCGTGGATTTGTCTTGCAGTTGGCCGAGCCTTGGCATCCTTATTCCAACAACGCTCCGAAAGATCCCAGATACCGTCATTCATCCGTGGGCACTCGTCTTCCTCAGGACGCTCAGGGCGAACGCCAATCCGGAACACCAGTTCGATGAAATCGCCGTAAGGGATTGTCGCCAGCGGGTTTTCGTCCGTATATAGCTGGACTTGATTAGAATTGGATGAAGGGCAGAAAGTGATATGTACCTCATAAACTGTCATGCCGAAGGCGTAGATGTCAGACGGCGGCCGTGGAAGGGAGCCTGACAACAATTCTGGAGCCATCCAGTTGCGGCTGCCAGAAATCACAGTATCACCCGCAGTACGCGTGCGACTGGTAATGTCCGCCTTGATACGAGCTAGACCGAAATCGCAGAGCAGTGCACGACCGGAGTCCTCGACGAGAACATTAATCTTTCCTAAGTGTTAGTCTGTCGCCCACAAGCGAATCCTATCACGACCCACTCCTTTAAGATCACCGTGGCATATTTTTCGTCCATGAAGGTATTCAAGGCCGAGAGATATATCCCGAAGCTACTTGGCTGTCACAAACAAAACCGTCGAAGCATGTCATGCCCGAACTCACAATATAGAGCGGATCCCAGCTAGGTCGAATGCGAAGAAACTCTCGCGAATTGTACGGCATGAGTGGCATTACGACGAAAGGTTTATCGTCCAGTGTATTTGCACCGAGGAATTGCAGAATATTGGGGTGTCGTAGGGTCATCCAGATCTACCAGAGCCGTCAATATACGGACGGCTCACTCGACAGAAAACCACTCGCATCGATTTCCTTGCGTAACATCTGAAGGAGGACTTGTCAGTGTGTTTATGAGATTGGAGCAAATGGATGGACTCACCTCAACGTTTGCGGCTATCCCAGATCCATTATGGATGAGCTTGATGGCCACCTCGGTGCGATTCCAAGTCCCCTTAAAAACGGTCCCACTGCGCAATATCTCAGAAAGGGTACCCTAGTTAAATTTCTCACCGACAATCCGCCCGCTCCAATTTCCGGCCCGTAATCCACGTCGAATGCGGAGATCATCCAATCCTCGAGCTTGACTTCCTGGCCGCTCGTCAAGGCGAGATAGTGTTGTGTGTGTGCGTAGAAGTCTTGTTCCGGGATATTGCCCCCGCGATTCTCTTCCATGCGCCGTTCGATAGAGACCATCATGGCAAGCATGTTCTTATGATTTATGTCTGAGAATGAGGAGTCAATGCCAGCGTTCCGGCTATGTCGATGGATAACATACCAAGTTCTCGCCTCAGCTCGTTATGATCATTCCTGAGAACGACGAATCGCTCCGTAAGAGCGTGTGCATCCTCAACCCGCGCCCGTTCGTTATCGCGAAGCATATGTTGTATATTCAATGAGGCGGAGATCTTCGGGTTCATGTAAGTCTTCTACGCGGCGCGGATGTAGAGTATATGCCATGACCGACCTGAAATGCAGTGGTTGTTGTTCCCATCCGGCGATAAAACATTTCAATCGCGCTAATACGGGAGTCTGCGTGGAATAGGGCTTTCAGGAAGCTACGATCTTGCTCTGTCTGTACGAATTTGTGAATGTCTTTCAAAAGGCTGCGTTTTGGGTCAGCTTCCAGCTCAATTCAGCTTCCGACTTGAAGCTCGCCTCGAAAGCTCATCGAGCGGCTGCGCACAGGACCCCACAGTCAACTTGTTTGACTGGAATTCCCTTTGTAATGCCGCTAAGAGTTGCCCGACGGCATTTGCGAGTCCAACAAGTTGTTGCCGACTTGTTCGTACGTTTTGCACGCAAGAGACTATAAATTTGAAAACAGTGAAGGCAGACTGCAGTCCCGGGACTGGAGTCGCGCCGGTAATGACATCCCACGCCGCATGGAGGGACATCGAAGGATGAGACGGAGAGAACCAAAGATCCAGTCACAGTGACTGACATTGTCAAAGCAGAGGCTGTGCATCGCGTCGAGACATGATTGATTTGATGCGCGGGACGCCAGTCCGACAAGGTCTTCCCACTGTTTCAGGCGCTTTTGGAGGAAAGAGACTCCAAGAGACTGAGCATGCTTGCGCGGGACGGGGCTAATAAGCACGGGCCAATCTTGGTCAACGGGCTAAAAACTCTAGATATAAATACTGTACTTTTTCATTCAATTCGACAGTCACGCGTCACGCACCCCTGTGTCGATGCCGAATTTAGGTCGAGGTCACGCGTCACGCAGCCTTTTCAATTTGTCGAACCTCCGGGTGGTCACGCAGGTTCTAACATGGTGGAACAGCACAAAAAAGACGAAATTTTTAGTTTGGATGTTGAAAATTTTTTAGATGTCACGCAAGGATTTGGCGGTTGCCGAAATGTCGAATTGCTCAAATAGGTCACGTGTTACACCCCATGTCGATTTGAACGAAAAAGTACAGTATTTCAAGGCGCTTCTTGGCCCAGATATTCGCCCGAAGTTGTTTTATTAAAGCTAAAAAAAATGCAGGGAATTCTATGTTTAAAGGCCCAGATTTGAATAGGAGCTTTGATCATGAACGCGATAGTAATGAAAGCGACTATCAATAAAGTCCGTGGAATATTACAAATCGTCATGGTCAGTATCGTAGTGTATCGTACGGAAATGGGTTAGTCATGCTAAAAGGTGTCCAGTTGTGAAAAATCATCCAGCTACGTCCAAAGCATAAAAATCAAAGCAGTAGCCATCAATGTCGCCATTGGTCCCATTTCCCATCTAGAAGACGCGGAATTTTGTTTGGAGCCTGGCGTCGAGGAAGGGGAGGCGCTAGCAGTCGAACTTCCTCTGCGATGAGGGATGAGTGTCACTGTCACAGTAGCAGAATGAAAATGACACACGATTGCGGGGGGGAGGCTGAGGAAGCACTCGGAGGTGAGCCGCTCTTTGCGTTGATAATATCCACCGCATTCACAGGACTGGTGCTGTTGTCGGCGTTTTGATACGATGTGCCGTTGCCAACTAGCTGCGCGAGCGACATGATCGTCCACTGCGTGTGCTGTTGCATTACCGGATACGCCGACTTGAAGGCTGAGACGGATTGATTGGACAGCTCGTGCTCAAGGATAATAAGGCCTGGGGTTGTCGGACCGGTGAGCCATTCGTACATCGACGCGTTGATTTTTGCCTGCGTCGTGCCCGGGGGAGAATCGGTGAGACTCCAATCATTCGTGTCTTGGTTCCACACAATGGTAGTCAAGCCGAAAACCTTGAAAACAAGAGAAAGGAAGAGTGAGTAAAGTTGGACAAAAGAGATTTCAATATACAGACCTCTTTGGCGATAGCGCTGACGCGAGTGTCGCTGTCTTGAGAAAAGTTGAGGATGTCCAAAAGACGACGGTGCGGTACTCACCTCCATATGGGGGCTGGAAACGTCAGCATACTTGTCGAATTCAGAAACAATTGCTCTCACCCGCCAAAATCTGGGTACGCGTCCGCCTGTAGAGTTCTGCGAGCGGTTTAAAAACGGTAGTTTTGTAGAGATGAAGTACCAACGTGAATGATCTGGATATCAATCAGCAAACGGGATGCAGGGAACGAGGAGGATTACCGACCTGCATTGTCCAACCAAGCTGTTCGGCCACGATAAATCAGCAAGGTCAAGAAATTAGGCGAGAGCCTTTACCTCAGCCAAGACCAATTCATTGCTGAGAGTGGTCATGTACGGGTGGGTCCAGGTATGCACGGCAATATCGTTGCCCAGATTGAACACTTGTGTGAAGAGGTCCGGATTGTCTCGAATGTTACTCCCAATCATGAAGTGCGTCACTTGTTGATTAACCGTTTCCAGATATGCGACCAAATCAGCCGTTCCCTGTGTACAGTTTCAGGATGAGCCGCCAAAATAGCAGCAGAAAACGTGCCGCCTCTGGACCGTCGTCAAAACTTAAACCGATGGTAGCGGGGGGAGCGTCCCATATATCCCCTAAACAGCAAGCTGTGAGCTAATTTTACTGGAGCATCTGTCTACGAACCAGGGATTTTGCATTGGTACGTCGCGGAGCAGACTTGAGCACTGTTGGGATCGACACCTTGAAGGCATAAATATCGACAGAAAGATTGAATGAAGAAACCGAAATGGTCTGACCCTTGGGATAAACCGGCACACCACTCGATGTGTTCTTCGAAAGAGGGGTGTTAGGAATGGCATTACGAGCGATTGCGTCGTTGAGAGCCGCCACCCATTCGGCAGGCAAAGTCGTGACATCAGCGAACTTGGGTGGATCCGGAGGATATCCAGCCGCCCATTCTAATGAAAATGGTGAGTGACTTGAAACTACCGGAGAACCAGAGCTTAGGGCACCTGCTGAGCCCACGGGAGCGTATGTCACACCATCTGTAGCACCATCCCGCCGAAATAATGAATGAACTGAGGCAGGGCAGTGAATTAGTTTTGCTTGAAGTTGAAAGCATAGTACTGGGACACACCAGGGTGATCAGCGGGCTGATACCAAGCACTCGGCAGACGTCGTTCGACGTTGTGCGAGTGGTCATGACGCTGTTGTAGAACGGCGGCGCTGGAAAGCAACGGGAAAGCTAGTAGAGGTAGCGCAAGATGCATAGCGACCGAAGGGAAGGGAAGAGAGGGAACGATCTTCGAGGTTACATTGAGATACAGTAGGCATTTTAAAGAAGGCCGAATGCAGTGTCATTTGCCAAACTCGGTCGTAATTGGCCGCAGAACGGCGATCAGACCCGATTTGAATGGGATTTGCCATCAATTCAAAAAGGAGATTGGCGGCGAAGAGAATGACTTCGGCTCGGAATTCAATTTGTACGAACAGGTGACACTGGCAATACAGCACAGAGGAATGTACGCATTCTGCAAAATGCTGCAATAAAGGGGCGGGCTTCCGTTTTCGGGTTCCCCGGTGCGGGTGATTGGACCGAGGGGCGTCGGACGCGGTCGATAGAAGTTTGTCCATAAAAAGACTTCGTTTGCTCTGCGGCCGCTCCGACAGAGTCGCATATGGTGGACTCACGTAGTAGAACGTGGAAGAAGCCGCCATATGTTTAACTGCCCGTTGGTTACCAACTTTAAGACTCCAGAAGCTGTGACTGCCCAATCCGGCCCTCAAACGCCGAAATCAGTTCGACCCATCAGCGCTGTTGCGATTACCACGCATGAAGCTGAATTTGTGATTTGATTTCCGTTGTCGTTTCATTCCATTCTCCACGCACAGGAAACAGCGGTGATATAACGGCGCACAACAGAGCCGACATGGCCGTCAATGATCCGTGTCCAATGGTGTGATCCGTTCCAGGTGCGGCATCCGATTTTGGGGGCGGTTCAATGTTTCCTGCCGAGTAGGCCTCTATGGAAGGCAGCCCAGTTCCGTGAACGGGCATGCGGACGTTGAGGGTCAAAGCGCTCAAGAAACGCACCCACATTTGAATATATCCGCTTCGGGCAAGTCAACACCAACATTGCCAATTCCACTCTTGATGGTCTATGATGTATTTACTCCACTCAATTGCGAGTCTAATAGATGGAACACATGCATTATCATCGCGCGCTTAACCCAGATTTAGGGAGATGAGAGATATTTATTTGACGAGCAATTTATGGTCTGAGCTATCATTAGTCCCACACTTCAGTGACTACATTCCGCGGAGGAATCAAGTTTGCAATCCATGAAGGCAGCACGTCGAACTATTGGGCTTGCACTCTACTCGCCTGCCGGTTAAAATGAGTAGCAAGAAGTTTGACTGGGCACAGACCCAAAGTGAAGATGTATATAAACTCCATTCGCTCCGTCGTCACCGACGCCACATCATGTTGGGTTTGAAGAGACAGCACAAGCCATGACAGATCTGGGAGATAGGTTCTGATAACGTACTTCTAGTTTAACGGAAGCGCACAAATAGTTTCACTTCCTTGCATCAAGACTTTACAGCTGCGCGGCGCGAGCTAGACTGGACAATTCAAGGCGTTTTCTGTTCCTGCGTCAAATGGAATGCGGTAGGTCGCGGCAGCTTGATATAAAGGGCTCGATGTGGCGGGTGGATTACAAAAATACATGCAGGTGTGACATCCAGATTCGTATCGTTCTGGTTGGCAAGCAGAAACTGACGACGTTGGTTGAGGTAACGGGACTGAAAGAAGTGTCATGCAACGTACAGGTCTAGACCGAGCCGCCACTGACAGACAGTTGTACTTTTCGTCAAGCCGTCATTGAATGTGGAGCCTCCAACGATCCGATCTGGACTGTGGTAGCATTGAAGGGTAAATATTCCTATTAATCCACGGGCGTGAGCGCAAGACGGGAGGATCAGAGGGAGACCGAAGGCACGACACTTCCAAGAAACTAGACGTCAGGAGGAGGTCGATGAGTATCACTGACATGCGACTCCGACAAAGGCGCCCTGTTAAGCGCCGATCTGAGAGGGTGCTCCTCAGATCCAGGACCGTTCGACCCGCGCGAGAGACTGGGAGATCTAGGAATGACCGGATAACAGACAAGCGGTCGAGTACGAAAGCCAGGGACATAAGTCGACACCGGAATGGATTTGATGCCCGGCATGACTGGAAAACTCCACATCGAAGGGAAGAAAAGAAAGGAAGGGAATGGGGCCAAATGGTTTGAAGACTAGAACCGTTCTCCGCTGCTCTTCGTTGCACTTAGTCTGCGAGCTTCGAGGTGTCATCGGACTCCCAGCACAGATATCGACATTGATACGTGGCTGTTTCGCAGTGGGTGAGAAGTCTTGGACCCTGCGGTTCAGAACAGAGTGGAGTCCGACGATTGGCAGGCCGACGACAAGCAGCAGGAGAGATCTGGAGAGATCTTCTGTGACGACCAGTCACACTTTGACAGGACACGATCACGTGCGGCGCGAAAACGACGCGCATGGCGTGCTTCAAGTTCGAGGGTTTGTGTAACCGTGCTTTGGCTCGCTAAAAAAACATCCGCGGACACAGAGAAGCAAACATCGTGCAGCTGTGGGCACCGTGTTACATGTACGGTGTCCCGCGGTGCCCAATCTCCCGGTTAGCATCGTACGATTGTGAAGGTAGAGGCCCTGCACCTGCGAAAGGAACGGCCCTGCCACGCGGAAGTCTGTCCTGAAAAAATGCCCCGCTTTTTACGTGACGAGCCAGAGACCTGGGCCAGGTCGTACGACATCGATATCATGTCAGAATATCGATCGAAATGGGGTTGGGTGGTGTGTAAAAGACACAACTTCAAGAAAGCATTAAAATGGATGGGGAGACTGTTGTTTCCGTACCTCAGGGATGTATCTCGCATAGTAGGCATGGTTCACAATCGTAAACCATTCACAACGAAATAATTTGAATCGCTCATACATAAGTACGAGTGTCAATTGAAATTGAATTAAAATGTCGCGTGCCATGAATCCCGTCAGGCAGGGCCGACAATCCGTACGATCCATTTTTAATGCCACGGAACGATATTCGCCACCGCCAATTCAAGCCGTTCAGGGCCCGGCAATCACTGCGTCTCCGCGGTCAATATTCGGCCATCCGAAATCGCATTTTTTCGCTTCCTGCAGATACTCACTTGGAGTCAACGCGTATCCGCCATATGCATTACCGTTCCCTACTGCCCGCTGCCCTGTTCCACGCCAGAACCTCGAGCAAGTTGGCCAGCTCGTCCTGGATGGCTCTGGTGGATTCTCAGGCACAATCTCGAGTACGAAAGACCACAAGGCTTGGCTATACGTAGACAAAGGCGAAGAGTTGGATGGCCCGGATCACAATGATTGGGCCTCCAGACGCTTCCAACGAAACCCCTTCCGTGATCTCTCGTCAAGAGGTCGCAAAGGAAGCGCTGGGAATGCTTCCTCCCTTGCTTCGCGGGCTTAGAGAATGCATAAGACGACACCGCGCTTGCTCTAGCCAATCTTTTTGAAATGCACCTCCCAACGCTCGCGACCGTCCTCATCCTCGCGTCTGTCATCGTGCCTGCATTCAGCATGCATGTGCCCGCCGACGTATCTCCCGTTCTCAATCCTTTGGTTTGTCCTTCGTCCATAGTTGTTCCTCGAGCTTATCTTTCATGTACAGACGAAGGACAAATGCTCGGGCAAATGTGAAGATGAAAGCTGCCATTTGAACGACGGATGTTGCTGCTACTTCCACTTGGTGAGGTCATGATGGTCGTTTTAGCAAAGTTTACTCACTCAAATGCATATATGTAGCAATTGTGTTACACTCCGGACCCAAAGAAGGGCTGCACTGGCAAATAGGTGAACTCCAGTCTTGTTCCGAACAACTAGAATTTACAGAATTTCAACTTTAGGCATTGGCCCACAATTCAAACCGTGAATGAATATCACTGTACTATTTGCGAAGTGGGTGTTTGAACGGGATTCTGTACTGTGTTCATGCTCTGTATTTTGTTTCGGCCCCGCTCGGGAATCCGGTGGATGTCATCCTGCGTTGAGGTTCTTGTCTGCGCAACCTATGGACGGGACTGTTGTACGAATCTGCTCCTTCTGCCCAAGAACGTTCCGGGTACCCTCGGTATGCTTTTTTGCTCCCCTGCGGCAAACCGCCTTAGAATCCTACGCGTCCAGAAGACTCTGATGGAAGCTTCGCGGGGTTGAAGGATGCATGAGAGGGCGCTCCTCTTTAGCGAGCACGAATCTTCCCTTGAGTCTTGAAATCCTCTGCTATCCTTCGCAGTGACCTCGTTGCTGTTCACAGTGACTGACTAGATTCATGACCTATAACTCGACTCGAGTCCGCTGGCCGAATTGAGGACGGTCAGAATGCTGCAGTGATACTTTGTGAAGAATTCGAGAGATAAGCATCGCATAGGGTAAGTTTCACGGGGTGAACATCGGAGTGCTCCGCCGTGAGTCCTTTCAAGGACTGTGCATCAGGGTCCCGTGCTCCCGCGAAGACGATGTTAAGCCGCGCGCCAAGGTGGCAGTGAGTCCACAGCCAATGCCGCGGTTGGCGCCAGAATCTGCTGGTGTCTTGTCATCAGCCACGATCCATCGGTCGGTGCTGTCTGATGAGGCAAGACGCACTGAGGTATACGGTTTTGCTCGACATTCGTGAAAGTCCTTGTGTGGATTAGGTTCTGTTCCTCGAATTTGGCGCCTGGCCACAAATATTTGAAACAAATAAGCGGAGGATGACGAAGAGCCCCAGCTAAGCCTAAGAAGATTTATCAAGAACCCCGGAATGGGATGGGAAATCCATGTCCATCCGAAAGTCGGCAATCGCAATTTTGTTCTTGCTTTCTTCCTTTCGAGACTCGTTAGTCGTCCAAGAAAGATCACGGCGACCATCTATACACCCAATGATGCGAACTTGGCAAGCAAACCAAGCGCTACTGAAGCTACGCTACATGCCTGGACGTGAAGCGCCGCCGTTTCGGAATTGGGATCGGAAATTTGTAAGCGCGACGCATCACAATGTTATGTCACCGCCACAACGTTTCCTAAAATGAAATCCCGGAATGCAACTTGAGTTCCACAGCATTTGCAGCGTCCCACCGTTCAAAGAAAATATGTCTGTCGGTCATTGGCATAATTCATGAGGGGCAAGAACAAGCAAGGGACCAACTTGCTGACCCTCGGATGAGTTCTCTTCGTTTTCCGCACACGTTCGAACGCTGAAAATGACCGAACAGTACGGTGTCCGAACCGAGGCGAACCTTCAAGTTATCTTCAACGCGTTTGCGAAAACCCTTACCATGACCAAGGAACATCCGTGGAAAGCTAATGTTTTGCGTACATATATGATACATCTTGCTTTGAAATTCTGACGTTGCAGTCAACCCCACATCTCGTCGGCGACCTGAGAAATGGTTAGTATAATTATTCCGGCATGACATAGAACAATATCAACTTACCTTCTCATTCGACCACTCGACAAGCTTCACTAGTTGAGGTGCCAAATTCGCAAGATCCTGGACAGCATTCTGCGCGCACGCAGGGCAGGCAGCGATCGTCTGCTGCTCAGCAGAGCTCACGTCGAGAGTTGCAGCCAGTGCCGTCGCACCATTCGGCAGGAGGCGCAACGCAATTGCGACTTGTCGCATATGGTTGCGGTACCACGGGCACGGGAGGACTTCCTGTGTCGGGATCCCGCCAGAACGCTCGTACGTCGGCCCGCATTGTCCAGTATGCGCTGAATTGTCAATTGCATCCTTGCGCCACCAGACAAAAAGCGGCGCGGTGCCGTCATTCCGCATAACTATATATTCCTGGTGATCCTCCGGGAAAGCGAGAATCGCCTCGCGAACGGGAGAGGGTACGCCCCATGAGAGCCTGAGCACGCTTGCCGCAGCGCTGGATAAAGTTGTTGAGCTCCTGCACACGATTCCCCGTAATAACCTCGAACTCGGGGATAAACGGCACCTCCGGATCGGCGGTATCTCTGAGCGTGGCAAGCGCCGCCTTGCGAACGAGTGGGATGATCCCGCGAATGGATGCGATGGCGAAAAAACGATGCGGGTGTGCGTAGAGGAGGGGCGAGTTCAGGAGCATATGCTCCACGAGTCCCTGCGTGCGCACCATCTGATATTTGTTTGCTGCCTCGTGCACGGCACAGATGTCGTCCAAGTGCGCGGACTCGGTCAACATTAGGGGAGCCGATGTATGCGCGGGATAAACGAGGAGGAGCAGTCGGTAAAGCACGGAAGAGGACTCCTTCATCGGAATTACAGCTTTCCCGTCCTTGTGTATGTCGTCGTTTTCGCAGACAGCACCAGCACGAAACATGTCGAAAAAGAACTGCGAGGCATGGGAGAGGATACTTTTGTGGCAATGAAAGTCGATCGAGTCGAATGAGCGGAGGATTATATCGGCAGGAGGTTCAAATATTTCATCTGGAGCGACAGGTTCGCCTGAGAAGGGCTCCGGCGCGTTAGGAACCTCGGCGGGTGTTTCTGCCATGTCGGGCAGTCGTCACATTGGTCACATATCCCGTGGCGTTACTGCAGTGACTGATGAATTCACTGGGCTTGCCCGTACCGAGTCCTAACATCTCGTCACCCACGGTCGTCAAATTGAATCCTTTGCCGCTTCCCCCATGTCTTTTGTCGATTCTTACAATCGCCCTTAGCACCAGTGCTCTGAAACATCTCAAATGAACCGAAAAGTTCTCCGGTGCAGGCTCCACTGTAAGCGCATGTGGTGACACTGCCTCGTTTCACACGCCCGCATACAAGCTGTCGCACCCTCTGCTTCCCCCACGAATCCTCGAATGTCGGCGCTCCCACCTCTCCTCACCTGAATCTATATGTGCACTGCTTTTCCGATTGCTACGTTACACTAGCTGGCCGAACCTTTGCCTGGGTTAGGTAAATATACTGCAAATGTAAGGTAATTCAAGGTAACTTGGGTCCAACTTGGAGGTAACTAGATTGCAACGTTACTACGGAGGTAACTGTCCAAATCAAAGATATTCGGTCTAATGCAGGGCAACTTTGGGCCAATTGGAGGCAAACCTGGGAAATTGCCAAAGGAGGTCTTTCTTGATGGACTGCATCGCCCATGTGGTTTTCCCCACGTTAATCAAGCCGCCGTCAGAAAGTTTATCAGTTTTGGTCGAAAAAAGCGAACTCGGGCACATTCACGGCCTGGGTTGTCATCTGAGGATGAATGATACTACCAGCGCTGACAAATTTCATCAAGAATCTTGGCAGTTCGCGGTTACAAACAACGTTTCTCGCCTTTTCAAACTTCAACAACTGATCTGAAATCTCATTTGGTTGCATGCACACGCGGAAACTGCGGTGAGCTCACACCTTGAATCTGAGGTCAAAAATACTACCTGCGGACAAGGACCTGCGTCGATTTCGTGTCTCAAAAAACCTATTCTTCGGACAAGCCTTGACTGGAGTTTCACGACGTCATTCTGGACTCATCCAATTCCTGCAGCCTCCAGGGCATCGTCTCCCCACTCATGATACATACTATACTCACCCTTCTTCCGCGTGGCACCCGTTTCCGAGTTTCGGCAATTTCAAGTGCTTGCACGGTCAATCAAATCAACCTCGCTCATGATTTCGCCCGGTACTCTCGAGCCTCATCCCGCGTTTGTAGTGCCTTTCATTCTCTGCGTTGTTCAAAATCGGATTCACGCCTTCTCCAAATACTCTTCTGGGATCCTTTCGCAACGTCATGTGCAATGATGCTGAAGGATCCGCCGCTGAAACTCGGAATTAATCTAATCAAGACTGCATTTCGGTGGTATAATTCCGCCGATGGCAAGCACGAGAAGCGGCTACCCAGCTCACCAGAGTGGATAACGATGTCTCAAGCTTTTCAATTGCCGTTCTAGGGCTTCCATCCAACCGGCATGGTGTATTACTGGGTAGGCACACTGATGCACAGTGAGTCGACCATGCCTCCGAGTAATCTTCAACTAATACATTCCCAGCCTCACGGCGCAATTCGAATTGTACATATCGAGGTTCAAGAAAAGTGGCGCTATGATTGAGATACGTGTATACTTCGATAGGCCTCGGACAAAATTACCTTGAGTCGAACTGGTGGTGTCTCGGTCTTCATCCTCGTTACAATAACTGAAAAAATGGACGATTCGGAGCCCAAGATGCAAAAGGTGAATTTCAGCTTTGCATTTTATGCTAGAGGGCTTATAAGTAGTAAGGCATTTGAACAGATGTAGCAGCAGTGCACCAGAGGTTAACCATTCGACCATGACAGAGACTCGGCTTGCAGCATCAAATGTGGAGCATTGTGTTTGGAGGATTAAATGCGCCTGAGTTGACGAACGAGACAAACGCGGTCATGGAAAGCCAAGATGGTCCTCCGCCCAGTGTTCTCGATGTGGATTGTGGGTCCACAAGCTGGTTTGTTGAATTCTGCATTTTACCAAAATCTCAACCACATTATTCAGGGCGATTTAAATGGGAAATTTATATCCTCAGGCGCAAATTCTCGGCGTCGAACTCGTCATGGATCGCAATTTATATGTCGCTGTTGCACAATCAACATCCACGGATGCCAATGAAACAGATTCCAGGCGTGTCCTTCCCAATGTTCAGTAGGTAAACCTGAGATCCCGCACTATGTATTTAATATACAGTCACGGCCAAAATAAAGTTCCCAACCCAAAAAGGAAATTCCATCAAAAATTCAAGAAATTCAGATTGTAAGGCCAGGAAATGGGAGGATATATTTGCAGTAGCTAGTAGTTAATTCACATTAAGTTGTTTCTTTTTGATAGCTGCAAACAACGAGGGAATGAACAATAAACAACCTTCACATACTCCTAGAACAATTTTGACTTCATGGTGTGATAAGTGCAAATTTATGTGTAGTTGCCATTGTGGAAAGCCATGCAGGCATGCCAGGGTTGTCTCCAGCAGGAATACCATGTTGTGTGACTTGAACAAAGGCTCAGATGCGTCCAGTGAGCCAAAATGATGGAATTTCCTTTTCGGGTTGGGAACTTTATTTTGGCCGTGACTGTACAATTTCAGGTTCAAACAACCTGGCATCATCGAAAGTCCTCTTACGGAGAGGTGATATGCTATTATTATACATGCCCGCTTCGTCACAGGTCAAGTGCTGAACTCTTCGGGAGGCAAGAACTGATTATCAAACTCTTTATGAAAATGAGGTATTTTCTTGCTTCTCTTGGCTTTTTCAGAGGCGCAAGCTTTATATCCAGTCAGATCACCAATCTGATCATCTCAATCACGCACCTTGCCACGCTGACCACCTTGTACGCTTATACTTACCACACCAACAAAAGTGAATATCACCCTCTGCTGAACATGCTACCAAAAATAATCCTTTCAGCTTCAAAAGGAATATGGCTGAAAAGGCAGTTGAATGTGATGGTTTGAGTATGTATCCTGAAGTCCAAGATGGTGAGATCAGCAGCAGAATCAGCTTAAGTGAAAATAGCAATTTATACACTGGGGGCAACGATTCATGCATCCAAATTTGGATGCGTTCGACGCATGCATTCTGCATCGCAGAAAGTTGGCTCGCAAAGGTTTTCAAAGGTGTGAAAGTAGCCAAGTTCATGCCTCTATTGTGCATCTTTGTTTCTACAGCCCAGGAGAACAATGCATGCACAAAAGGAAGCACAAAGGCTGCTCAAAGAGACTTTGTGAGGTGAGTGATTACATGCCCAGAGGATGCATCAAACGCATGTTGCATTGGATGCACAATTCATTGTCCCTAGTGTTATATATATACTAGGGATCCGCTGAAAGCGCAAAGTGCTCGCGAAGCAGACCGTAAGCCAGATTACGAAGCTCCTTTTGGGATGCGAATTTATTTCTTCCCCACCCAACACAATTTTGGTAATGTAGCGGTCATACATATATGGTTGCCCCACGTGATGCACCAAAACGAGTGAATCTCAACTTTCAGACACAGAGTACAGAATCTGGCTCAACATTTTCGTGTAAATGTATGTGAATAGTGTTCCTAAATATTTTTAGAGATTTATGTTGAGAAATGAAGTGCTAGTTCCCAAATTGATGGGAGCCTACAATACCATCAATTTTGGATCAATGTGGAACTAGTCCTAGAGTTCTCATTTATTCAAGTTTTGACCACAAGTGTGTAGGGTTGATCATTCCAGACGATCCTGTTGAGCATCTCAATCTGAGAAACGGTTAATTTGAAAGAATCTTCCGAATAAGGCTAAATCATGTGGGACAACTATATATGTATGACAGCTACCTTATGAGCAGAACGAGGCCATTGAGGTGCAAATTTCGATGTACTTTCAGTGCGATCTTTCAGCCACTGCGACGCACATTTGTCCTTGTTATCCGCCTCGCTTCAGCCCTCTACCCTGTCACGTGTGTTAGAGAATAATTGCTAGAACTGTTGCTAAAAGGGTCAGTTTCAGCTGCAATAAGTTTCCACAATGCGGTGAAAACAATAATTTCCGATCGATTGGGCACAACCGAAATGATTGCCAAATTTTATTATTTGGCCCGGGCAGCCTTTGTTTCAGCTCAGGTCTGCCACTCCTTTTCAGCCCCGACCAAAACAATAACATGAGGAACCGTTCGATTGGTCTAATTAGATTCCCCCGAAAGGGAAGTGCCATGATATTTGCCGGAGGCATGCAACAAGCGGTTCCAAATTCTTCCTCTGTTGCTGCAGTTGCTTGAGGCTCTCACACATTTGCAGGCTCCGAATAACATGGCTATTACTTATTTCTATGCAAATAAAATTTGTCTCATTTTCCTTGGCATTTTCTGCGGGAATTATGGTGCTTGGATTGACAAGTCTAGGCTGACGGAGTTTCAATTAAAATCTCGGCTGCTCCGGCACCGTTGACCAAAGCCAGCATCTCGTTGTATGCAACCATTCAAACAACTACAGCCGCAATAAATGAGCTGGTCAACATTAGACATCGGGAAATGTGGAATCTTGCATTTGGTTTACTTCATTGCCTTCTCAAGGGTTTCTCAGAACACCTTTCTTTATGCTGTTGTTATGATACTCACAAAAACTCCTTACGTACTTTGCCGGTAAGCTGCGCACCAATGTTCCCCTTGATATCTGCCCTGGATTTTGAGTTTTGTTTACAAGGCACCTCATGCTTTTGGGTTTCTGATAAAAATTGACTAGTCAATGGAATGACTGTGAATTAGCTGTAGAGAGTTGAACCATCCGCTTGTCCTGGATCAAGTGCAGTGTAGTCCTGGATTACAACATCGTACACTGATCCACACACACACACACACACACACACACACACACACACAACTTACTTACTCTTTGCTCTTTACGACCACAATCTGTATCCTGGACAACATCTGGGAAACCTCACATGTCTATGTGGTACTACCGAGCATCCCGTAGAGCAGTAGTGCTATAGGCATGTACCCTCTATGATAGATCTTCGTAGATCCGTAGACCATAGAGCTATAGAGCGATAGAGCCATATCGAGCTATATAAACCACGTGCATCTACCGTAGAGCTGCCCTAGCAACCTTTTCTCGCTTGTTTCTCGCTCGCTTCTCCCGGGCGCATGGTCGGGATCAGACACAGTATCAAGCAGATGATGTATTCAAACGCAAAAAGAATGGAAAAATAAAAGATGCATTTGACAAGGGATACAAAATGTCTATGAACAATTTTCAAGGGACCAGCACGTATATACCAAGAGTCCAAGACAAGTGCCTTCAAGTTGACGAGCAGAATTTGATGCACCAATGTCGCCAGTATCCAGCCGAGTAAGGTAGATCTCTTGACGATCGTCAATAGTGTTGAGCAAAGCGTTGAAGACTATATCTTGAGATCTTGACACATGGAACTTGACGGGCCTGAGGAATCGTTGACAAGCCTTTGAAAGATGTCTTGACGAGTAGTGACTGGAGCTTTGAAGAGAAGGGAAGGACTTGGAGAGCAAGATGGAAGCGGGAGGAAAGATGTGGGAGTCACCGTGTCGACGTGCCAGTTATTTAAATAAGGCGGTGACTCGGGTATCGATGGCCGCGTGAGGCCGCGTGTAACAACAGATGTTGCCGGCAGCCATCGATGTCGTGCGATCAAGCGGCGGCAATCCACAATAGATGCCAAAAGCGACGGTAGAGCTGCCGTCTCGATGGCGCTCTATGTAGAGACATGAACTCTATCAGCCACTATATCGGCACCGGCGATCCACATCGCGGCACCTGCTCTACGTAAACAAAAGGCGTTTCCAGATGAATAGGTAGCTACAAATATCAACTCCTGTAAAGGGTCTTATTGCTACTTGTCTGTGCCTTATATTTTGGTCTCTTTGGGTTTTCTTGGTATCCTGGTAAGCAGGATTCCATGCAGCAGGAATACTCTGTAACACATCACCGCAAGTGCCGTAATTTGATGGGATCTAGTTAGACCAATGAAACTATGACTCACAATAACATTCAGCCGTCGACTCGGCAGTGTCAGAAAAGAGAGCCGAAACTATTGTTTTCAGCTGCCATTTCGGCATTATTGAGTCTCATTGTTTTCCATGGCTGAAAGTGCGGCTGAAAGCAACCCTTTTAGTAAGAGTTTCAGCAACCCCTAAATTGCTACTTTCACTCAAGCTGAATATACTGATTTCATGTTTTCAGGGTTCATATTAAGACACGTAAAATTTGCAGCTCAAGCTGTTGAATTCGACTGCATTTTCAGCATGATTCGTTTTGATGCTGAAACTATTATTTTCAGCAACATGTTCAGCTGAGGGTAATTTTTACTTTTGGTGGTGTGTACGCAGTTGCTGGCATGGGCGGTGATCTTCACCCAGCGTGTCCTAAGAGGACCGATGATAATTGGGTCCGAGGTTGCATCCCAAGTCCCGACAGAATGTCTCAATTGGTCCTAGAATGTGAGTGCCAGAGTCCTGACAAACAGGATGCTGGGTCAAAAATGTGCGATCCAAGGTCCCGACAATGGGATATCTCACGAGCGAGGTGTGAGCCCGAGTCCTGACATACTTAAAATGGTAACTGAGTGCTTTGAAATGCAACTCATTTCAATGGCCACAATGATGGTTTGAGTGCGCTTTGGAGCGCAAATTATTTCAATAGCCACAGTTCCCACCCCCAAGTCTGTAATCGCGAACAATGTGAAAAATATGCCACAGAATTCAATTATAACCTGAAACTTACTTGTATCTATTCCCTCCAATCATACTCATTCTCAAGTGTCTCCAAATGTACTTGAAAAGTGGTGGCAAGCAGGAACCCACCCACTCCTGGACAGCAACAACCAACATGATTGACAAGCTCTCTTTCCTGGTGGCACAGGTATACAAGCACGAGTTTCACCCTCGGTTTAGGATCATACACCTCGCTGATACCCTTGTGGGCACAATCTGGTTTGTACACTTGCCAGGCAGCTCATTTTTGGCTCTTCTCCCCAAGGACGAATCAGTCAAGTCTTTTCCCACTCACATAGAAATCAGCGCTTGAGCTTACAAGATATTTGATGATCTTGTGAGCAGCTATCGAAGGCAGTGGCGAGCCTAAACATAGTTTGCTGAAAGAGCAAGGCCAATATTCATGTATTAGAACTGTCAGAAGACTATTGTATAGAATAGAAATTTTGTCCGATTTTTGGGCATTTTTAAGCATTCTTTGAGGTCCGATCCAAAGTCCCGACACGACCTAGGGCTGGTCGAGGTCGAAGCCAGAATCCCGACACAATTTTGGGCCGGCCGCAGACCAAAAGTCCCGACAAATCTTTTCGGACCCCGAATTTTGGGATCAGACCTCAAACCCAATTATCATCGGTCCTGTCCTAAGAGAAGCTGTCTCGTGGGAATGTCACAGCCCAAACGAGATCCTCGAAACTTGTCTCAAGTGAGTCTACCGCCCATCCCTGGTTTGCCCTGGCTGATCTGATGATAGATTTTGTATTGCAGCAGTCGGCCGGGTGCGAGATCTGCCATCCAGTCGATACTCGAATTTCTTGAGTGCTTAAATTGGCGCTGGAAGTGGAACCAGACCGTTGATAGCGGAGTTTGAAAAGGCTTCGGAGAGATGGGCAGACATAAGTAATCTTATAAATAAGTGAATGTCTTACCGCGTGCGAAACTGAAATTTAAACTTTTTGGCTGCGCCGGCTTTGGAATTTACCTCCCCTATAAATGAAACTTCTTAGCCTACTTCAACTATCTGTTCGTGTTTACCACTCAGAATAAGGTCCTGAAAACTTTGCATAAGTTGTTTTTAGCGCTGTCTAAGGCTTCTTCTCCCACCCCAGCCACAGACTCTCGTGTGCCGGTGATTGACTAAAAATATGTTCCGCAGAGACGCCGCCATCATCATGCATCTTGTTTCCTGCCCCTGCGTTCTATTTCTGCCTCTGAAATCTTCACGCCTCGAAAAATATCCTCGTTTCCTAAGCGTATGCTCCACTGTACCATCCCCACAGCAGCCTTCTATCTGTTCGAACAAAACCGTCAACCATGCATACATATAGGCGGAACTCTACCTGCAGGAGATGACAAGGTCGCTCATGGCCAACGCAACAGAATTGCTCAATCCCTCCACACCCCTCGCTTTCTTACCGCCGGCCTTCGCAGATCAATTTGAGCGAGCGCGATATCTCTTTGCGGCAACACTTGGAGTAAGTAAGGACTGTTCAATATTCATCTGCACAAATCAATACCTCTTGAAACCTAGGCATACGTGTGGGACATTGCATTGAATCTTGGAAACGACTATGTGTTGTTGTTCAAGCACAGGGTTCGCTTCCCGACAATTGTGTATTTTCTTTCAAGGTAACGAGAGGTTTTCTAAATTTCAAGCATTTGAATCCGCCGTACTTATTCGGCCAAGAGCATTCACATTGGCCTATATTTTTGCATCCTTCGTCTACACAGGTGAACCAACCATTTATTTACCTTAAACCCAGAGCTGAACATATCACGAACCATAGTTGCACCGGTTAAAAACTGCGATGTTCTAAGGCTTGGCTACAATATCTGCCTCATTTTGTCGCAGATAGCCACTGCGATGCTCTTCTTTTTACGAGTAACCGCAGTCTGGCACCCGAGCAAGGTCGCCGTGGCGGTGTTCTCTATTCTTTGGATTGCCGTCCTCGGGGCGGGTGTCACAGTCCCGCTCGGAGTTCGCGGAGGGCACATAGGACCCACTATGCAGTGCATGAATACGACCCTACCAGCCGACATCGAAGTCGCGGTGATTATGCCTCTAATCAATGACACCGCCGTCTTCCTTGCTGTACATTACCGTATCCTTGCCCATACGATAGTGGCGGACTCTCGCGTGGCCCGATTTCGTGTTTTCTTTGGTGGTAAAGGATTATCCACGCTGTCGCAGGGGTTACTTCAGAGCGGACAACACTTTTACTTGTAAGTGTATGCTTTGTGTGTTGGATGATTTTTCAACTAATCCAATGTCACACCCAGTATTGCAGTTGCCACACGTATCACTCTTCTTGTTCTCTTGAGGCTCCCTCAGTTGGCCCCGACGTATGAAGGCATGTTCGCAATCCCTGCTTTGGCGCTGATCAACGCAATGGCTTGCCTAGTCTTCCGGAGGATTAAATTCGGACTCATAAGTTCTGACGGGCTATCAAACGCTCCCATCACTGGTCTCTCCGAGGATTTCCATGCCACAGTGAATCCTAGGTCGCTTTCCCTTCACTCTTGTCGGACCGATCCCACTACCACGGAATTTGGATTGAATACAGCATATCCATTGGATGTCCGGGTGCAGACGGAGATTGATAAATTTGAAGACGGGGCGGATGCAAGCCAGGGGATCTTCAAACCTGCAACGTTGGCAGAGTTCTCCATTTAAAACAGAAATTGTGGATGTATATGATCTGGCAATCTATCTACTCTACCGATGTAAAATTCGCCATGTGCTGTTTCAGGCGCTGGTCCAGCGATTCTTCCAAATTCACTGAAGACCGACATCTGGACACCGTTGAAACCGAGTGCGAGATTCCAAAATCTCTGGCGTACAACGCTGTATGTATAGATACCATATCCGCATGCTATTGGAATTAACGAATCAGGATATCGATCGCCGTTCTTAAGGCATCTTACCATGCTCAGATCAGATGTCTGTCAGTTCAACCTTAAATCCGTGAGGTGTGACTACTCGCACAAGGCCAGGCAGAACAGGGTACCAGTGGAATGTAGTAGAACCAGAAGTACTGTGACCAATTGAAAGCCTCGCATGATATAAAATTGACGTCGGCGCGATATGAAGACTCCAGTAGTGCTCCCTAGACTGTGCGTTTTCTAGACTCACCTTCGGTAAGCCATCTCCTCGTGGCACGTTTGTGAGAGTAGCGATTGACAGATGGTTCCCTACATGTGCTCCCGAGTAGAGTTTCCTAGTCGTTGATCAAGTTTTCTGAAACTCACAAGAATGCCAGTCAGTCTGATATAAACCATAGAACTTAGTGCGAAACCATATGAGCCCGCATTCAAGACAGTGAAAAATTCAATGCATAAAATACGGTAGGTTGCCTCCACACGGTCACGCGATAGGATGTGTTTCATAGTTAAACGGCACTTCCGAGATTAAATTGAACATCGTCGAGAACCCCGAACAGATTCCCACGGCTTAACTTTGGTTCGCTTGTGACACTGCCCGCCACACATGCGTTGCACTTGCCCCCTGGCAGTGCGTCGTTGACCATTTTGCCAGGGCGATTGAATATGAATCAACGGCCCTCTTGCACCTAGGTGGCTGATGTTTCTATCTGATGCGTTCAAGCCCTCTAGGGCGACAAATCAGAGCCCATTCCCCAAATCCTCGGCGCGCGGCCGACGGGCTCCTGGTGGGCTGGATGGAAAGACTTTTGGTTCAAGATCTAGACAGCCTGCATCCACTACCGGTCGAGCTAATCAACGAACACCATGGACTATCTCTTTTGCACCAGGAGCGCTGCCTCATGTCGACGCACCAGTTAAACGACGATGAAGCGCGGCCGGGCTTGGGTACGATATTCAACTTGATTATAATTGTTCGAATTCGTGATCTCTTTGTATTGGTCGATCCACTAATGGGGCACATTCTCTCTCCTGCAGGGAGTTTGTCGCGGTGGTGTAGAGACGATCCTAGCGTCTGGCCAATTTATTCGAACGCAAAATGACGAGTGGCTCAAATTGATTGAAAGAGAATTCGAGGCGAAACCCCCTTTACATGATTGGGACATTGCTTGTGGGTCAAATTGAGTTGGCAGGTTGCGGATTCAGATCGGTTTGCACAAATAAATTCTACATAAATATGGGTTGGCTTTCTCCAGTAGCCCTCATCAAGGAATCTTGGATTGAAATATCATTTTTTTCCAAAATGAACGGCATAAAATGGAGGCAACTATATATCGACTACGAACAACTACGAGACTGCGAGCATATTAATAGCGAGCCATAATGAGGATGAATGAAGCACAAGGCACGATATAATGATTTCTATACAGGTTTGTGCAGGCGCACCCAGTGATCGCGAGCGCGAGAACCATCGGCGGCGTGCGAGTGCCGTTTCCAATTCCAAAAGAAACCACCTTGGAACGATGAATTCAAAGATGTATCAATATTAACTGGAAGCCACTGGTGCTCACCCACATCAACGCCGACCCACATGTACACTTTCTCCAAAATTGAGTTTGATTTTGATTCTGCCCTTGCTATCAAATCGCTCGTCGAGAAATCGTTCAGTCTGGTGCATGCACGACACGGATTTCCGGACTTCGATGGTAGTGTCACCCTCGCCATCATCAGAACCGTGGTTATTGGTCTTTCCCTCCCAATATATGCGGAATGCTGCGCCTCCGTCGATGAAAGGCATCGCAAGGTCGTAGAGCACACCCATGCGGAGCGACAGATCCCTCAGTACAGCTCGCTGCACATAATTACCGTTCATCGTGTGATGCTTCTGTGTAACGACCAGTGTCTGAGTCGGGGGCTGCGTGACGAGCATGCGCCGCCAGCTCGCGTCTGCACGACAAAAGGCAGCGGACCTGGTGGCCCAGGGCATTGCCTCGAAGGCGGCCACCGAACCCGGCCAGGACCAGACATAGGGTTTGCCCCCCGGTGGCGAAAAAAAGGGCGCAAAAAGCTCGACCAGCAATGGATTCTGGGCCAGTTCTGTGGATGCAGGATCCGGTTCGAAAAAAGAGAACGCGCTGGAGAACAGGAGAAAGGGTGATGGCATGCCATGCTTTGCTGACGAGCGGCGCAACGACGAGGAGATCGCGCATGGGGAGGTACGCAAGGGTGTGCTCCAGGAGTTCAGGGGTGAATATCATCGTCTCTTTGGCTGTCAACATAGTGGTGACCGACAAAGGTGTAAGAGCTGTGCCATGGGCAGTTGCTGCGGCATTATCCTGACATCTAACAGACCATCAGAAGGTCCTAGTTTGAATCCGCGCGCGTGAGTGCAATCGTGGGACACAGCCAACAAGGAAAGAAGGAGAAGTTGTTCTCCCGCCTCTTCCTGATGCATTTCCTTACCATAAATAGTTATATCCAAACCGTGGGCATCGTACACACCGTATTATCTGCGACTAGGTATCTGGCTACCCGGTCACTTGGGGTTTATAGACCTAGCACTTCGAAATACGATCCACGGATGAAACAGGAACCTCCAAGTTGGCTCCAACGCACGTCCGGACCAAATTTGGACGGAATGTGATTGTGACGATCAAAAATCATGGCAGTTGATCACCGTCGGACGACATGGGAAGACAGATCTCTTGATGCAACTGGTGCCAACTCTTCTAAGTTCTTTGTCAAATCTTCACCGATCCAACACCGATCCCGGGCCTCGACTTCCGTAGTCCATTCTTTTCATCTGATTTTGCCCGATATTTCCGACCAGGTGTCCTCATGAAGGCTCGAGAGGTACGTGGGCCAGAGCCCTGGGAAAGGCGAATACTAGTATATGATATTTGTATTAGAATTAAGCCCGTCATACGCATTCCCTGTGGTACTCGAGCAATTGAATGAACCAGTTTTCAGCATCTGGCTCGGACAAAAAGGATGTTTTTATAGCACTGTCCAAGCTTCCATATACCACCGAAATATACACGATGCATCGTATAAGACCTATTCACAACATCCAAACAGTCGGGGCTGGCTTATAGCGCAGCGCCCGTGTATAAAGGCAGGTGGCCAGCTGCCCTAGGGATTTTTTTTTTTTTTTGGCCCTGCCGCTAACAAAAAATTCCCTGTACCTGAAAGCCTTGGTTTAAATTCAGGGAAAAATATCCTCAAATTATTTTTTCGGTATCTCCCCTGCCTCCTATAACATCTGGGCCCTTTATAAGACTTTATGCTGTCAGCATCCGCTAGGTGGCCAGGTAACTGATGTTCAATACTGTATCTATCCTTCGAATCGACATGGGGTGTGACGCGTAACCCGCTTCAGCAATTCGACATTTCGGTAAGGGCAAAGTTTGGCGTGATACCTCGAAAATTTTGGTATTCGGGAACGAAAATTTTCGAAAATTCGCCTTTTTGGCATTTTTAGGCAATTTAGGGGCTGCGTGACGGTTTAGACTCAGAGGCTCGACAGAGGCCCGCGTGACGCGTGATCTCGACTAAAGTCCGTGATCGACACAGTCATGCGTGACTACCGATTTGAAGGGAAAGATACAGTAGTATCTGGAACGTCGCCAGGTGGTTGGTCAGCATCGGTAAACATCCAAAGTGCAACTTGAACCAACGGCAGCGCTTGGACTACAACTGCAACTGGCGGCCGCACCATGCTGGCCGCATTGTAAGGCTCCAACTGTTTGTGTTTTAAACTGTTTCAAATAGTTATAACTGTTTTTATTTTAGTTTTATTTGCCCAGGTCGACAAACAGTAAACAAACTGTTTGAAACAGTTCAAACAGTTTTGCCATGGCCGCAAGTGGCGGAGGAGTCGTGGCAGCAAGTTCATTCGGCTTCCAGTGACCTGCAAATTCTGGACCACTGTCAGCAAACTCTCTGCAAGCCTTCTGCTTCATCCCGATCATCAAAAAATGGCAGAAACTTCGTCGATCACCACACCGACCCTCCCATCAGTCCCATCAGCGCCATCAGCCCGCCGCGCCGCTCAGTTGCACTTGAGACAAAAAAAAAAACTTTCAAATCCACAACATGTTTACCCATGCCTTAGAAGGAGAATTGTTGAGCCTCGCCAATGTGGCAGGAGGCGGGGGTTTTATATAGCTGTACCACCTGTAATATACTGTAAAACGCCGTGGTACCGTAACCATATGACCTCCTTTAGCGTGCTGTATAGTTACGGCTCAGTTACGGTTACAGAGCTTCGCCATACAGTGCAGTAGTTCATGTGAAGTTTTTCAGCCTAAAAAATACTGTTTAAAACAGTTTTAAACAGTTTCAAACTGTTTAGAAACTGTTTCTGTTTGGTTTGTCCAGATCATCAAACAGAAACAAAACAGTTGGAGCCTTACCGGCGCATTGCGTCTGAAGGCAACCTTCTTGCCATCCTCGGGCGACGGCATCTTCACAAAACGCCACGGCTGGACTGAGGTGACGATGCTACATCGTGCCATTGAGATTTCGATGAATGAAGTGGTTTCATATGAGAGTTTGAGCGCCAGTTCACGATGAGAGAAGTAGGTGGCAGTTGCTGGTAAAAGATGGAAAAATTGCAAATTGATCCGTGCGGTGTTCTCTGGCCGCAACAAAAGATTCACAAATGGGACGCAAAATGAGTCTGCTCGTTCCAGTAGTCATATAAAAAGACCTATATATTGTGCATATGATGAACAATCTAGTCGTTCCCCACCATCTCTCTGTGTGATTATTTGGTCAGACTAAGTACGTCCACATGGATAAGACTCGGGATATTATATTATCTCGCCGCGGTCATGGCCATCCGTGCAAATAGTGGAATGTGGTCACCTAACGGTTAATTTTCGTAAAAAATTGATCCGAAAGTGGCAAGAGTTGGTTGAATCACTACCTCATGCAAGACCGGTTGTGAGTAAATTACAAGTGATTTTCTGTTTCTAGATAATTTTGATGACCTTGTACGACTCGTATTAGTTGTTTTCAAAGGGCCTGTTGTATGGCGAATCAATCCATCTTGTCCTTTTCCGGTGTGATTATTCGATGGGGGTCGGACTGTATTCACAGGTCGCCCGTGAAAGTCGCGCTAGGACGACGGGAACGGATCAGGGCCTCAGCGAGATTATGAGCTCACATCGACAATCACTGGGCCTGTTCGGCAGAACGTCGTTTTGAAGGTAGGCTAAAGCTTACCTAAAGGTGCTTGACAGGAATTCAGATACTGAGATTGAATTCGGCCATCTCGGGGACGTAACTTTGCTTCAAAATGTGTTTGTATGCATTGTCAGTGAATTTTCAACGGAAGGACTCGTTTTATAGTTGTCAACGCAGACACGAAAAAACTTTCCCTCACTCTATGCAGTACGTCGAGGTTGAACACAAAGTTGAACTTCTCACGTGAACAATCACAAACTCGGATCAATCGGCCGCGGTCCCTTATATGCAAGCTCGCTGCTTTGCTTGTCCTTTGCGCAGCACATCCACCATCGTCCCAATGAATCCCATGCTGAAAAAGCCGAAAAAACCTCCAGCATGCGATGCATGCAAGGCAAGATGAACCCAATTTCGCAAATTTCAAGGCCTTGACTCCATGTGAATGTTTACAGGCTCGTCGCGTTCTCTGCCACCCTCAGCCAGGCGGCGCACCGTGCCCTCGCTGTGTAGAGAGGAAAATTTCGTGCGTTTCTATAAGTGTCATATAACTCTTGCGCATTTTCATAACCGTTCAGCTCAGATGTATGACCACAGGCGTGCCCCGCGGAAGACCACGCAAATACGCTCCTCAATTTTCCTTGTCACTCACAGGGACACATCAGTTCTCTGGTCCAATGTTACCCTCCGGACCAGAGTTCGGAGCGTCCATTGATTGCCCAGACCTATCCCCTGAGCTTGTGGCGCATTGTTTCGAAAGTGAGTCGCGGCGCGTTGTCTCCGCTGGGTTTGATTAACCGGCTACCTAGAACTGAAAGTTGACCCTCGATTCACGCATCCTCTTCTCTCCGGGACGTCTATAATAGCCGACATTCGTGCTGTCTCGTTTCAACTGCATCTCCTGCCTCCGCAATCTCGTGTTCTTGCTCTCTGCATCGTTGCTTACGGGTCCCTCTGGTCTTTCCACACATCTGTACTAGGGAATGGTCCGCATCCAGAGTCATTTTTAGACCATGCTTTCTTCGCGTCGCAGCAGGAACTCTTGAATTGTGGTGTAAGGCGCGCACCCGCCTATCGTGCCTTACGCGCTCAAGCACAGAAAGCTGCATGGGAGATCGGTGCTATCCTCGTGGCTTCGAACGAAAACGCTGCATCTTGCTACCTGTTGGATCTCATGAATCAAAGTACGTCATTACGCTATTGCGAAGGGATTTGTGTTCGACTTTTCTTTTAGTTGATTTATACAACCCCCGGCACAAGACCATGGGCAACGGCATATTTCGCTCAGAGTCCGTGTTCTTGTACTCAGCTGGCGGGCATCCCCCTTTGGCTTTAGTGAGTTTCCCCGGTGGACGGATTTCCTTGTGCGTTTGCCTTCGCGTACATACGCGTGCTCAAGACCATTCAGATGATGGAATGCCTCGTATCGGCGAGGACTCGGACGCAATTGATGGTGTAAGCCCTCTTAGTATGATGAGATCCTCTTCCCACTCATACTACCGTACCAGTACTGAGCAAGATCAATTGTTATTAAGCGGCCCAGAACCGTCTTCACTGGAAATTTTACTAGACGCCTTGGAACGTTCCACCGTCCCAGTCTGCTGCGCAACGTTACGACATTGTAAGTGCCAGCATCTCGAATACCTCGAAATCTCATTCTATTTTCGATAGTTCTATTCCATATCATCAGTCTGACCCGCCAGCTCCATGACAAAATCACGGGAGGTGGGTATTCCACACATGGACCAGGCTCACTGACCCATATGACACACAGACTTCGCGCGCACTCGACACCTCTCCGAGGTCGACGTCCTGAGCTTCCTGAACTCACTTTCACAGATGCATTCCATCCTCTCCTTACTGCTTACTCACATTGATAAGACCACCCCCTGTTCCCGGGTCGGCCGCATACGTGCTCACCCTCGCTTTCAGCGGCCTCGTTCTCCCGTTCTATCGCGAGCTCCAGTATCGCGAAAACCGCAGCACGGATGATACTCTGCACGTCCAGCGGCTGCGAGTGCTGCGAGAGCAGGCGCACGATGTCGCGGTCCTAGGCGCGCGCGAATTCGCGCGTGGCATACGGTATCTACCCAAGATTCATCACTTGCCGTTTCAATGGCCCATCGTCCTCGCATGGGCGGAATTTATGGTCGAGGAGGCAGGTGCTTGGGGTGATTCTCCGCTCTCCCTTCAAGCCGCACAGGATCTCGAGATGTGCGTTTATTGAATGCATGGATGGATGAAAGTATTAGAGAACTTGCGGTAGCCACCAGGAGCCACCCAGTGGCTGATCAGGCATGCGGTGGCGAGTGGCTGTGGTTGATCCGGTGGCTGCCCCAATCTGTACTGTGAGAACATCATATCTCATATCACCTGTCAGGAAGCCATCCTAGAGTCAGCATAGGGCTTATCTGCCTTGTTCACTACTCAATTCTGAAGAATCAAGGGAACATTTTTGTTGTTTTGACCAGAAAGCTATGGATTGGCCATGGACTAGTCAAATCTAACTTTGGTGGGCCTGGGGCAACCAATAGAAGCAATCATAAGGGTACTTGCCAAAGAACGAAGATATGAGTTCAGCCACCCAATCAGCCACAGCCACTCGTCACCGCATGCCCGATCAGCCACCGGGTGGCTCCCGGTGGCTACCGCAAGTTCTCTATTGCTGATTTATCGTGTCCTAGATATTCAAATGAGCTGAAGCTTCTTGGGTACTCGCTAGATATCGCATCGAGCACGCAGGCAGCGACCGTGATTGACCGACTGGATAGGCACGTTGACCGTGCGCTAGTCGCTTTGTTTCATCCTGCCACTGGTGCCTGAACCCGCTTTTCCCGCTGCTGTGTTAGGGCCAGCATACATATTCATCTAGACATCGCAGAAGTTGCAACGCTCCTGTAGCTCGAATGCAGAACCAATTCAATCGCTAACTGGCCAATTTCAGAACAGCCCATGAAAGACGATGAAGAAAAAAGAACTGAAATGAGTCCCCTCCGAGCCCAAGCCTGATCATTTATTTAGCATGTATTGAATCTGCAAAGTGGCAGGCTGGGGTGCAGATCCCTCAATGGCTCGAAGCATGTTTGAAATGAGAGTGAAAAATTTCGCTCAAGCGTCTGGTGAACGTGAATATTTGATACGAGTTGGAAGGAAGCCCGGGGCAAGAGTACATAGCAATTAGTACGGTGGCTTATGCAGAGAGCGATGGTCTTCAAGACGAGTTCCCCTAGTCGCAGGCGCGTAAAGAAAGCCAGGGCGAATGGCGGGAGAACCGCTCCGGTCCAAGTACATATGTCCCCACAAACCGACCACCGACAGGCATTCTGCAATTTAGCGAGGATTCGACGGAAGCTTTCGATAATTCCGGGTTGGTGGTTATCATGGGACGAAGATCTCGTATCTTCAGCAATTGATATAGTGCAGCGCATTTCTCCGTCTCGATAGTCACGGCGTGGAGCCAGATGCGCGCTGCTGTGACGAAGGGTTGGTGCCATGAGCGAGCATGGCTTTCAGAGACTCGAAGTCGTGGGTTGCAGAAGATGGCTTCCGAGAGTTCCAGTGGAAGGACGTCGACGACTCGATCGACATGACGGTTCTGGCAATGTGGCATGGTTCTGGGTCAAAAAACGTGATGGCATCATGTGATGATTTACTTTCTCTTCTTCCTTCACTCGCCCAGTTTGCCGGCCTGGTCAATTTCGATATTTTCCTCGGGCCCACTGCGTTCTTTGGTATGCCCTGCATTTTGCCTGGGCCTTCCAGCGTCTCGGAAAGCGCCGCCAACAGAGTTTGTCAGCGGGTTTGAATAAGCGGTTAACTTCCGCGGCAGCTATCCTCCAAGTCGTGCTTGAGGGCGGATTCTTTTGAAAAAACGGCAAAAACCAACGCGTACCAAACGGCTGCGGTGCGTACATTTCAATATAAAGGGTCGTTGCCTGTTTGTACCAACAATAAACCTCTTCCAACATCCCTTCCTTCCTTTCTTCATGTCTTCTCATGACACCGCACCCGCCTCTCAAGATGCAACGCACACCACCACTGACGAACCTAGTATTCAATCAACTGCCCACGATGAGAGGAAAGAACCAGCCCCTTCCGCTCAGACATTCATGACGGGCAAAAAATTGGCGGTGGTCTTCGTTGCGATGTTCGTGGTATATTGGCGTCGATGAACTATTTCTGATACAAAACTGCAGGATACTCTCCCAGATGCTCCTTGCATTAGACCAAACCATTTTGGCGACTGCTTTGCCTCGTATCGCCTCGGTACGGGCTCCTCGTTCACTGACGGCTCTTGCTGACTTGAAGGTTCCATCGGTCCAGGATTTCGATGCGTTCTCTCTCCAAGGATGGGTGGCCACCGCTTTCATTCTGGCTCAATCTGTCTTTCTATTGTTCTATGGCCAAGTCATGCGCATATTTCCCGCGAAGTATGTCCTGATGATCTCGATCACCATTTTCGAGATCGGGAGCTTGCTATGTGGTGTTTCACGGAACGTCAATGAGCTGATTGCTGGGCGAGCCATCTCGGGGCTGGGGGCCTCAGGAATGAGTGCGTCTTGGACTTGAACATTTTCGTTTCCTTGTTTACTGTTCATCCAGCTGTCTCTGTGTATCAAGTGGTCGTGCAGGTCACTCGTCTTGAGGACCGTCCCCGGCTGTTTGGAATATTCGGTGCCGTGTTTGCTATATCGTCAGTCATTGGGCCGCTCATCGGAGGCGCCTTTACCGACAATGTGTCTTGGAGGTACGTGTTGTTTTCCCAATCAAGCCCGCGTTATTCAACTCAAAGCCAGGTGGTGCTTCTTCATAAACCTTCCACTGGGCGGCGTTTCTATCACTGGCGTGACGTTTCTTCTCAAGGCGTCGCCTCCTCTGGGGTCCGATCCCACGAAGCGCTCTCGCCAGGACATTCTCCAGCAGGCTCGTCGGCTAGATTTCCTCGGGGCGATCATGGTCGCTGGCGCCGTGACGAGCTTGGTCATTGCTCTCCAGTGGGGAGGGAATACCAAGTCCTGGGGCGACAAGGACGTCATTATCGTGAGGGCTTCCTCGTGGTTTCGTACACAATAATTCAAAGTTTCGCTAGTGCTTCGTGTTCGCGGGTGTCCTCACTGCCGTATACGTCGCTTGGGAGATTCATCTAGGTGAGACAGCTATGACTCCGACAGCAATCTTCAGATCCCGCTCAATGTAAGTGTGGATACTTTAACTCCTGTTGCGTCCTTTCCGTTTCTAATCTGCATGTCCAGCTGGGCCATAATGGGATACTGTTGGTTGTCCCGATTTTCCATGTTAATCTTCAGCTACTATATTCCCATCTTCTATCAGGCGGTGCGGCACCGCAGCGCCACTGATTCGGGACTCGACCTTCTTCCCTTCATGCTCAGTGTCGTCATCACCCTCATCATCAATGGTCAAATCAGTGGAAAAACTGGCTACGTGTGGGTCACCTCTGCATCTCTGCGCGAGTCTCACTAATCCATTATTAGTTGGCCTTTCCTCGTGGTCGCGCCTGTCTTCCTGGGCATCGGTTCGGGTCTCCTTTACCTCCTGAACACCTCTTCCTCCTCTGGCAAAATCATCGGCTTCCAGATCATTGCCGGCATTGGCGTCGGTATGGGCATGCAGAATCCGATGCTCGCTCTACAGGTCGAGTTCCGCGACGCACCGCGCCTCATTGCACAAGCATTGTCGATGGGATCCTTCTCTCAGTTTCTCGGGGGTACTCTGGGCTTGGGGATCGCAGAGCCCGTATTTGCTTCTGAGCTTTCTAAATATCTTCTCAAGTATGCCCCCGAGGCGCCGGCGGCCGTCGTGAAAGAGAGCCCAACCGCGATTTACACGGAGCTCCCGGCAGCTATGATCCCTGGAGTCGTGCGCAGCTACAACGCAGCGTTGCGGATCGTGTATGTGCTCGGGGTGCCGGCAGCAGGGCTCGGGCTCCTGGCCGCGGTGTTCATCAAAAATGAGAAAATTACGAAGGGTGGACCGCACGGAGCGACTGCAAACTTGAAGGCGGATAAGGAAAAGGGAGTCGAGCCTTAGCTGACCTTGTGGTAGGGACTTGGCTTCGCGTTGAATATCCGGTGCGGATCAGCACAGATACTACTTTACTTTTAAATGCAACAATTCCATCCACTCATTAAATCGACTTGACCAGTTGAAGTTTAATTATCTCGTGAACAACTGGGATCGATCGTTGAATTTGGCCGCTTCTTGTTCAGGTTTCAACGCCCTCACCGGCTCCCAAACGAATCCCATTTTAAATAATTCTTGATACTTAGCATTGTCACACGAACTTGCTTGCACAAGCGGTGCCCACAGTGCCAAACACGAAAAATGAATGACGCATTATTCAACCCAACAGCTAGCGACTGGTTCAAGTTCATAAGGGCAAGAGTTAGCGGAAAGACGTCCCCTTGTTTCCATGTCATTCTCATGACGACATTCCCAACGCCAATGATTCAGCGAACCCGACCACTGGAGCACGAAGTGTGGAGCCGGGCGCTGGCGATGAGGAAGAAGAACCAGCTGCCGTTCAGATGGCAGTAATGGCAGGCAAAAACAAAAAATTTGCGGTTGCCCAATAACGGGTGTCGAACCCAGTGAATTCAGGGGCTATTTCGTAACCCTAATTCCATGTCGATTGTTCGAATGTGTCGGAGAAATATAAAAATTTACTGTCCGTTGCTTCCGCTGAAATCTGCTGTCGAATTCAATGCATTGAATGGTTGGAAGGTTCAACTTCTCACGTGCATGATGACACCTCGGATCAACCCGCCGCTGTCACATCATATGCAACCTCGCTCCTTTCTCGACGCCCATCTTCTCCCAAACTCGAATGGATTCCATCCAAAAGAAGCCGAAGAAAGCTCCAGCATGTAATCCATGCAAGGCAAGTTAGCATGAGTATACGAATTTCAACTAACGTCGATGTTTTCGTTAGGCCCGTCGCGTTCTGTGCCACCCTCAGCCAGGCGCCACACCGTGTCCTCGTTGTGTAGAGAGGAAGATTCCGTATGTGTCTACGGGTGCCATAGTTTTGATTATGCGGTAACGCTCAGCTCAGATGCACAACCACACCCGTCCCCCCGCGGAAGACCGCGCAAATACCCTGCTCGATCTTCCTTGTCGCTCACACGGACACACCAGTTTTCTGGCCCAATATTACCCTCTGGACCAGAATTTGGAACCTTTGTTGATTGCCCAGATCTGTCCCCCGAATTCGTTGCGCATTGTTTTGAAGGTGCGTCGCGGCGGATTGTCTGCGCTGACTTTAACCACCTGCCTAGAACTCAGGTCTGACCCTCGATTCACGCATCCTCTCATCTCGAAAACATCCATAAGGTCCGACATTCGTTCGGTCTCATTTCAACTGCATCTCCTGCCACCGCAATCTCGTGTTCTAGCTCTCTGCATCGTTGCTTACGGGTCCCTCTGGTCTTTCCACACATCTGTCCTTGGAAATGGTCCGCATCCAGAGTCTTTCTTGGATCATGCTTTCTTCGCGTCACGACAGGAACTATTGCATTGTGGGGTACGGCGCGCACCCGCCTACCGTGCCTTACGCGCTCAAGCGCAGAAGGCTGCTTGGGAAATCGGTGCTATTCTCGTGCCCTCGAACGAAAACGCCGCATCTTGCTACCTACTGGATCTCATGAATCAAAGTATGTTATCACGCTAGTTTTAGGTGTATCGCCTGACTATACAATCAGACGATTTGTGCAGCTCCAGCACGAGACCATGGGCAACCGCGTATTTCGCTCATATCCGTGTCCTTGCTCCCAGTTGGTGGGCATTGTCCCAAACCCCCTTTGGCTTCAGTGGGTTTCCGCGGTGGACGGGGGCCCCTTGTGCGTATGCATCTGCGTAAATGTTTCGGCTCACATTCATTCAGATGTTGGAATGTCTCGTGTCGGCGAGAACTCGGACGCAATTAATGGTGTACGTCTTTTCCTCATCTTTTATATTTTCTTTCGACCTACACCTTATTAGTACTGAGCAAGACCAATTGCTACTATGCGGCTCGGAACCGCCTTCACTGGAAGTTTTACTAGATTCCTTGGAACGTTTCACCAAAGTTTCCACCGTGTCATTCCGTTGGTCAACGTTGCGACCCTGTAAGTGCTGGTATTCCGAACGCTTCCGAATTTCATTCTATTTTGGATAGTTCTATTTCACATCACCAGTCTGAGTCGCCAGCTCTATGACAACATTACGGGAGGCGGGTATTCCATACTTGGACGTGCGTCCACTGACCCGTATGACACAGACTTCGCGCGCACTCGACCCCTATCCGAAGCCGACGTCCTCAGCTTCCTCAACTCTCTCTCAAAGATGCATTCCATCCTCTCGTTACTGCTCACCCACATCACCAAGACCACCCCCCATCCCCGGGTCAGCCGCATACGTGCTCACCCTTGCCTTCAGCGGGTTAGTTCTCCCTTTCTACCGCGAGCTCCAGTATCGCGAAAACCATAGCATGGACGACACACCCCAAAAGAAACGGTTCCGGTTGTTATGCGAGCAGGCGCACGACGTCGCGGTGCTCGGCGGGCGCGAATTCGCGCGCGGCATACGGCATCTACCGAAGATTCATTATTTCCCGTTTCACTGCGCCAC
Source organism: Mycena sanguinolenta (assembly GCA_014462675.1). Taxonomy (NCBI): domain Eukaryota; kingdom Fungi; phylum Basidiomycota; class Agaricomycetes; order Agaricales; family Mycenaceae; genus Mycena; species Mycena sanguinolenta. The sequence goes on from JACAZH010000020.1 coordinate 1,864,206, forward strand.
CGTTCTGGCGTGGGCAGAATTTGTTGTCGAGCAGGCAGATGCGCGGGGTGATACTCCGCTTTCCCTTCAAGCGGCACGGGACCTCAAGACGTGTGTTTATAGAATGCATAGCTGAAAAAGAGTATTGCTGATTTACCGTGTCCTAGATACGCAAACGAGCTGAAGCTTCTTGGGTACTCCCTAGACATCGCATCGAGCACGCAGGCATCCGCTCTGATTGAGCGGCTTGACAGGCATGCGGACCGGGCGCTGGTCGCTTTGTTCTACCCCACCGACAGCGCCTGACTTGATCTTGTTACTAACATCCTTGTGGCGCAGCGAGAAATACTTCTTTGCCGATAATATGGCCGGCAGGTGGTCACTATGCTACGAAGAGGTCGTTTTGTTTGCTGATATTTTCCGAAAACTGCGCATTATTTCATTATAAATCGCTACGCAGCGGGTGACACATCCCCATCTTATTCTGACCTTGCCACTGGCAAGGTAATTTGTAGAGTCGGTTCAAAATTTTCATTTCAGCCAATAACTGCCGTTCACTCAACTCCGTTGGCACTTCTGATCGGTGGGACATTGTCCCGCTCTCCTTAGGGCGGCAGAATCTCCTTCTCAATGTCTAATTATTCCCGAAATCCCTTGTTTTGACCCTCACGGTAACTGTGATCGTCTCTGCAGCCAGGACCTTATAAAAAATCACAGGGAAGTCACCTCCATGAGATTGAATTATTTTTCGACCCACTTGCCCTCAGCTTTCATGTTCCGACCTTGTACCCTCTTTTCCATGCAAAAAGTTACTGGTACTGGTTCGCTATGTTCGTTGGACGCCCACAACTTTCCAAGATCACATATCAGTTGTTCTTTTGATTCATTAATGCTAGTGCGCGCGGATCGCGAAATTCACGGCGGTTCACAGTCTTCGAAGAATCAATGCGTACCACATTCCACCATCATCTTGACTTCATTCTCCCAAATATACCGCGGCGATCCTTCGGGTCAAAGAAGCTGAATGGGGCAAGGCAACAGTGACTCCCACTTTACGGCACAATATTATAGATCTCTCCGACTCTGACCCCGTACAGTCAGTCGACCACCGACGGCAAAACAACAAACCACTTACCGACCTCGAAACGGATATCGAGGTCCGCATCTCACCCTTGAACTACTGCTAGTCTCTCTTTCGCAATTAATCAACTAGTACGCACTCCCAACCCGGCCTTCGCTACCAAGAAGTTGCCGTCCAGTCCTCGCCCGGAAAACGTTCGTTGAAATCCAAGGAGACCAGACGATACATTTTGGCTTCCCGCCCTTATCAAATCCTGTAGATTGATGCCCGATACATATCCATGAATGGACAGGGATTTTGGCGTTAATTTTTCATTTGGACCACTTGTCACCGGACCGCATCTATTCGAGGACAACAACGACCCTCGATACCAGCCTCGCTTGCCGTTGCACGCGCGAAGACCATATGACTTGGGTGCCCACTGGTATGCCCAGACTGAAGAGTGGTCGCAGGCCGCAGGTCGCATTTAGAATATATTCTTCACGAATCCAACTAACAGACACATTCAGAGACTTTTTTCGTTGGTTAGGCGCCACGAGAGCTATCAGATCTTGGAAATACCGATGGTTGCTCTTAAATATCCCCGACTAGCAATAACCTCAGACCTTCACCTCATCAGGGATAGTAAGCTGCTGTCGATACCCTGTGACAAATGCAGACAGATACGTGCAGTGGCTCGGGCCCTGTCTTCTCGCCCTCCGGAGGTTCGGGTGAATTGCCTTTGACCTATTGAACCTACTGACCAGTGGAATCGGGTTAGCAGGCACTGGCCAGCTGGCCCAGAATTGCGTTTATTTCAAAGTGGTTTCCCAAGTTGGGACTAGGGTCTGACAAAAGACCTTCCTCCTTTAATGAGGGAGCGGAATATTCCACTAGCAGCCGCCACCCCGAGCTCATAACGACGCCACGGCTCTGTATGTTCGGCTTTGGACCTAGAATCCTGAAAGAAACTGTTCGTGTCCACTCTCGGATATTTTGTCGACCTTATCGAGTCCTCGGTCGAGAAAAGCACGGAGTCCCTTTACGATAATTACAGCGTCAGTTTCCCACTGGTTGCCAGGTACAGACTGTTTCCGTGCGGATTGCTACAGCTGCAACTGATGAATCCTTCAAGAGCGCATCAGATTCGGACCCGGCCCGATTCCAGCGTTGTGCGCTCTGTGAGCGGCGGAGGTAGCAACTTCATCCGGACCGCAATTGTCTCTATCTCGCGGCTGTTGGTTCCATGTCGATGACGTTTCGCATCTCCGACGTTCAATTTATTGCCGCCGGGTGCATAGTCAAGCGAAGGTACATATTCAAAATTGATAAGTTTTCGCTGCACGACAAGATGGCTCCAGCCTTTGCTGCGGCACTTCGGAGTCCTGAACACTTCTGAAGGAGCTCAGTTACGTGACGATCATCCGATCGTCGTTTCGCCCCATCCGCTCCCGACCGAGCTAGAGAGGCAGCCGTGGCAGTTGGGTATATACGTTTTTTTCCCCGAACATGGTGTCCCCTGGCTGGACAACAGTGTCCGGCAATGCATCCTTTGTTAGCGGATTGATATCAATGGCGAATAGCTCATCGGTCTCCCGTCCGAGCGATCTCACGGTGATAGCTATGAGGTGAGATCCACCTCAAGCAGTGCTCTAGTTTAAAATTGAATCGATGGTATCAATGCTACTCTGCTTCTTGTGTGATTATTGCTAATCATTTTCGGCTAGTGTGCGTCTTGTTCAGCTTCCGTTTGGAAGTGTCCTGAACTTTTTTTGCACAGAACTCACCTGTACGGGGCTTGGACAAGACCAATGCCAGATTTCCGGACCTGAGTTGAATTTTCTGGCCACGAGAAAACAACTTCCGATCAAGAGATCCACGGCGACACCTTCGGAAGGAAATAATCATGGCCTACTAATATGTGCACTAACACGAAACATCATCCGCATTTATCCAGATTATCTGAGTCGTGGTATGTTTGCTCTTTATGAGGCAATTTACCAAATATAAAAGCACCTGATTCACGCCGCTTCTGCTCCTCCCGGCCCAATGTCGTTTAGTTTGCGGTACGTCGACTATCCTGCCTCTCCAGACCGCGAGTTTCCCTGCGACTTGTGTCCCCTCTCCTTCGACCGCCAACATGATTTGAAGCGGCATATTGAGACTCATAGCGGCGAGAAGCCCTATCTTTGCGACCGCGGCTGCGGCAAGGCCTTTACGAGGAAAGATGCCTTGAAGCGTCATCAGGTAAATTCTCTCCTTAATTTCTTGAGACGCTTTTAACCACTCTCTGTAGACCACTTTTCCCTTTTGCCCACCTGTGCGTGCCCCTCCGAGATCACCGCAGGCAGCTTCAAGCAGTTCATCCTCTACAATGTATTCACCCTCTTCTGGACATCCGGTCACGTATGGCGGAGGAGCTCCTCCAATGAACCACGCACCAGGATATCATCCCACACCGCCGTATGGCCCCCCTCAACCCTCGACTTGGAACAGCCCCACCAATCCGTCTGAATACGGAAGAAAACCACCGTTATCTTATTACCCATCGGAAAGACCTCCCCTGCCACATTACGGGGCCTCCTCTTCCTCAGTGAAGCACGAGCATCCGCCTCCCAATTTTGCCCCGCCATTTATGCCACCGCCACTCCATGGAGGTGACTTCCCAGCCAGCCCCTCCAGGCCGTACCCTTGCGATGCCTGTCCGCTATCATTTGAGCGTCACCACGATTTGAAGCGCCACAAGGTAACCCATGTCGGCGAGCGCCCATATGTGTGTAACGGTGGATGTGAGAAAACATTCACGCGGAAGGACGCGCTGAAGCGCCACCAGGTCCGCCTTCTGTATTTTAGTTGGGCTCAGCTAATACGCGCTCAGTTGTCCAAGGAATGCGGAAGGTCCTGAACAACCATCCAATTCGAGGACAGTCTTCTCCGAGTCCCGATTAGTTGGAACACCAGAATGTACTTTTAACAGACTTTGAGAGATCAAGTCAACTGTTGTATTTAGTAATGAGCGCGTTGGGACTCGGGCACCCTGTGGCTATGGTCATAGTGTCATTTAGTACTCATCCTTATTTGTTCAAGGCTCCTGAGTCCCATCGCGATCGTGGCTGATATATGTATGTTTTTGGTCAGTTCTCGCTGCAATCAAATGGCAGAAAGTTGAATTTGGATGGATTGAGTAAACTCTGAGTTGACGTCTGTGGGTCCATTTACTTGGGTGAAAATTAACAGGGCTTTGGAGGCCGACTTGATGGGTTCGTCCCTCCGACAAAGCTGCAAAATTTTGGGATGCTTGAAAGTATCGAAACCAAGGGCCCGTTGACTCCTGCAAATAGCACTTCAGGATTCAGATGGTTTGATTGCTCTCAAATTCCTGCCTTTGGGCGTACGAAAACTGGAGGAAGTTGCTAATAGCCTGTTACATGCTTCTAGATCTATTGCCGCTCTCCCACTGACCCATACCTCGCATTGAGTACACCACACCAAGTTCATCGGAACAACTACGCGCTCCCACGACATTAGCGTTCCATCAGATTTGCGAGATTCTACCGAGTAATTTACCATTCCTGGATTTGGATCTGAGAAGTTCTCATGCTAGTAGCATCATCACTTCCTTCATAAATTACTCCATGCGCCAAGATTGGCGCAGTTCTTACGATTGACAATGGTAGGAAGATTTTTAAACGTAGCTGTCTACGGAAGACTCTTACGAGCGGGTGAGCCCGAGGAAGCTTATCGTTCTATTGATGTCTGTAGATTTATATCACAGCAGATTTCCTCACCTTCAGATGGTTGAAACAACGGCGCGCCATTATATGTTTCTTACTTCACGATGTCCGACGTACTCGAGTCGAAAGATGATTGCGAACTAGCTGCTAGCGTTGTTGTACGTATTTGTTGACCTTTTCCAGCCCCGAAGAGCTTGGCTACCGTCCGTCTTCGACGGTAGTTTTTATAGGCTCCAACATCCAAGTGTCCCTCTGCAACTCTTGTCCAACTTTTCGAAAATCCCTTGATGAACTAAAATGCGTGGTTAGTGTGGGACTATACCCGCACGACAAAGGACCACACGAAGCGTAGTGCCCGGGGTTTCTCCGTCAAGAATCTGTCATGCATGGCGAAAGACCTCGGGACTACAATCAGGATGTGCAGACATTGGCAGATTTTGTGCGATCTGCGAAAGTTCAAGCCAAATTTCAGGTGGGAATGGCGGCGTGCTTTCCCAAACTCAATGTTGACTGGGAGAAAATTGGTCGTGTAAATCCGTAGCTTGGGTGGACCACCCAAATCCGCATTACAGTATTCATTGGCGGTTGGGCACTTTACCGTAAATTACGGGTCTCGGCGATTTCCTGAGGGGACCGGCCCGGAAATTACCTCCCTAGCTAAATATGAGGTTCGAGGAACATTGGCACGGGGATAGAATTATTAGCCGTTAGCCGCACTATCATATTTTCCTGTATTCCTCAAACCGACCAGTTCACCAACAATTAGAACAGCTCAAGCCTGCTTGTTCCGAACCTTGACGTGGAAGAGTGATAGTGTGATTATTCCGCGGCCGACATTGAGCTTGGTTTTCAGAGGCGAAAATCACACCTACTGGAACCGTGACGTTGATATTATTGGCCGACTCTAAGATCGACTCATTCTGAACACCCATCTTTATGCCATTCTGAGCGTTCGAAATACAGAATCCATGAAGATGTTTTTGTTCGCCCTTCATGTCACACGCGTTGGCGTAGATGAACTGCCAAATAATAATGTAGAGCATAATTTTCCGAACCAAATCGTGTCTGAAAACGGGGCTGTTCGTTCGACCTTCATCCTGTTCACACCAGCTCGATAGCTGTTTATATATGATATACAACAGTGCGACTGCGTTGCGGCCCACCACTTTGGCTGAGGTGCGAGCAGGCGCGATTGGGCGCTTGATTCAGCGTCAAGAGAGAGACTTCACCGATGTGGAACAGATTGCCCAAAAGCGGGCGTGAGAAGTCTTCAAACAGACATGTTTCTTAATCCTCAAATCATCGCGCAAATCCGTTCAAACCATCTGGACTACGAGACGCAGACTTAGGGAAATACCATGCCAAATTATACTCACAACTTACTGCATTCACTCTCAAAAATCAAACGGAATATAAAACGTTGCAAATGATGTAAAAGAGACAAAAGTATACCCTTCGTCGGAAGGGGAAACAAAGTTATTTTTTCCGACTGTATGTCGTCTTCTCTCTTTATAAACTTCCAATAGAAGGCGCAGCAGAACTGCTCCGACCTCCTGAATTACGGATGCACTCACGGTGTCTGATGATCAATAATCCCACAGAGTCAAAACCTGGTGAGGATGCAAATCATTTATCACCGGCAAGGCGTTCCACAATTCAAAAACTTGTTATCAAGTCCTAATGATAGCGCAATATCACTGTACCTACAGAGCTACGATCCTGTGGTCTGCAAGCGGTTTGATCTCTGTCAGAGCCAATGTAAAGTTCATGATACCCAGGAGTCCGAGTTTTAGAAATCTTACCTCTGTGCGATTGGAGCCTAGGTGGAGGAACCCTGGAACCGTGATAGTTCCAATGCGCTGAGTTATTGGTGCTCTGACGATCACGCCTCCCCACGAATCATGAAAGATAATCTTACGATCGCACGGCTACACTTGTGCTTCAAGTTAGACTAGACAGATACCATGCTCGTCGCGCGTTGTACCTGAAGGGTGTACACAAACATAATTAGTCTCAATGTGAACTATCAAGGAACCCGGGTGTCAGATTTCTGGAGATTCCTACTCTGGGGCGGTTGAGCGTACAGTGCGGATACATTTGAACCGTGTGAATTTCACTTCGTTTGATTAAAGTTCTTTCCTTGTCACGGATCAAGGATACTAAAGTCTAGGAGCGTAATAAAATATGACGAGTGTACGGTTGCACTTCAGGTTTTAACCTTAACAAAGGTTCAAGGCAGATCCTCCGCTGGGCGCGCCTCCTACACCAGCAGTAGGACTCTGATGGCCGGTGGTTGATGTCCTTGAGAAATTACGAAACTCTATCCATCCTTCCAAGTTCCTTAGGGGTTGGGCTTAAATCAAAGAACACATTCTTCCAGGATTAAATTTCCAAAAGCCATATTTATTCACAAAGCAGAGGACCTGGGTACAAAATGTTTGTATGCTTGGACCCATGATGCCTAATACCCTCTAAAATCGCAAATATTCCGGCGACGTGTAACGAACATGGGACCCCGATGTCTGCCGCTATGGAATATATGTCGAAGTGCATCCCGCGTCATTTCAGATATTTCTTGAGCTTGAACTCGCCGTCCACGTTGCGCGTTAGGTGTCGAGTTTCAGCCGTATTTCTTGCAATTTGAACACCAAATCTGGTCGTCCAATGGCGAAGCTGCTTAAGAGATAGTTTTGCCTTACCTGGTCAAAATTTGGGTCATGCACGACTTGGAATACTCAAGGACCATTGATACCGCCGAGATGATCCCCATTGAAATAACGGTCATCCCGGTTGCATTGGTGCTATCATTACTTCCCGTCGATGCCTCGACCAATCAGCATGTGAATGCCAGAGAGAGCTTAGCGTCTTACACACGGAGCCGTCCAGAGAATTCTACCGCAGAGTTCGAATCCACCATTCCTTGTCAAGGAACTTTAGCACACTGGAATGAAAATCTGACGGCTTTCCGGCCGGTGTGGGAGCTATACCAGCCATCTCGCAGACACCTTGCCAAGCACCAAGCATGCCAGAGAATCTATAGACCTGCGGAACTGTCCAGCTTCTAAATTTAATGAGCGAGGTGCAGGAAAAATCCGGGGTCCTTCCAGACTTCAGAGAAACTGACATGAAATCACTTCCCGTTCGGCTTGTTCCAGACCACCAGCGAAAACATGGCCATTAGTTTCACCTTTCTTCCCTAGAAGAAGTTTATTCCAAATCGCTGCCCGCTGCAAAAAAGGATCCCGACATTCCTTCGCGCCAATAGCGCGCGCCTAATTCATTTTTGGGCCGGTCGCGTATTCCCGAAGTCACGACTGTCGCCATGAATCCGACAGGTCTGGAGATAGGGACCCGGGCACTCTTGTACCCAACGACCGTGACATCGTCGCCGCCGTAGGCTCTAAACCCGCCAGAAAGCCTTCGGAATCCTGTTCCGCAGCTGGCGACTCCCTCTCTCGTTATTGTATTCACTTGCCCCTGTCACCCACCTCAGTTACCATTGCACCTTCGAATGACCGCGGGATATGCAGCATAATCCATCCATAAGCCCGACTCGGGGTCGATTTTGGTCGATCGCATACCCCTTTATGTTGGTCTGCCTCGCGTACTTGCAGCTGTGTTAACTATTGCCGTATGGACCGCGCCAGTAACGAGAAGGATGAATACGCCAGGCGGCAAAACGGCCAGCGGCGACGATCTTCCCGGTCTGTCAAGACTCTGTTGCCCAAAAAGTGGAACGGATACCTCCTGAACTCGACGTGTGCGTGATGCTTCTCGTCGCGCTGTGATCATCTATCTGAGGAAAAACGGTTCGGGGTCGAGTGAGCACGCCGGGATCCGGCCCCCACTTTGTCCTACCTGGATGGAATCGCGCCATATCGGTTCGGTCGATCGCACACCCCTTCATGTTGTTGTGCCTCGCGTAGGCGTGCCTGCAGCTGCATTGACTACCGCCGTATGGACCGCGCCAGCAACGAGAGCGAATGCACGCTCATGACGGCCGGCGCGGTGTCGATCTGCAGTCTGTCAAGACTCGAGATTTTGATGCACAAAAGTGGAACGGACACCGGTGGGAGCTCGACGTGAGATGTGTTTCGCCGTGCTATGAATTGAAGGGAAAACGGCTTGAGGTCAATTGTGCACGCCGGAATCCGGTCCCCACTTTGTCCTACCTCCAGCTGGATGGAATCACGCCATATCGGCCGTGCCAGCTCTCCGAGGAACGAATGCACCCGGCTGGATACCGGTGGCCTGAGCTCCACGACGAGATGGTTCTTGGAGCGCTGTCATGGTCTATTGAAGGGAGAACGGCTCGGAGGCTATCGTCTGAGCGCTTTGTCCTACCGCCGCTGTATTGATAGCACTGCATCATTCGGTGCCAGAAATGAGAAGAATGAAGGCACCAGGCGTCCATATATCAACGAAGTATACCTAGTCTTCGTTGGGAAAGGTGGGATCGCTACTGAAGGCAAAACGGCTTGAGATCGAGGGGCAGACTGTCGTCCGAGCGCCTTGTTTCACCAGCAGCTGTACTGATTAGCGCTGTATTCGCCGGTGCCAGCAAAGAGGGGGCTGGAGTCTTTTCATCCCTGAGAGAATGGAATCATCCGGACAGGGTCGCCTTTAAATTGCCTAGACTTCGTCGCGCAAAAATGAAAAATCCTATTTTGCGGACAAAGATCTACAATTTTTGGCTGAAAAAATCCTATTTTCGACAAGGAAATGAGGTGCGTGAGCCTTGTTGTGCAAGATGCTTGCATTGTGTATTGAGGGTAAAGCCGCTCGATTGCCCGCCAATCGCAGCCTTGTCCTGCCTGCAGCTGTATTGAGTAGCACTGTATTCACCGCCGCCAGGGATGAGAAAGATCGCGTCCAAGTCGTTTCGGTAAAAAAAACCTGCAAAGAATCAGAAACTCATCGCAACCAAACACCTACCCGAGCCCTTCCATCCCAAGTTCTCCCTTTCTCACTTGAATTGCCGTTTCACAAGTCTCCTAGCGAAGCTTGGACCATTAACTATATTCTTGTGTGTGTACTTTGCAGCGCGTACCCTACACTACACGTAGCCGGTACCGCATATATGTATCTGTAGCAGTAGGTATGTAACACCCCGTCAAGCCCGAATCCGACTCCTCAAAACTCGGAACCAGGGGATAATACTACGAAAACTGGAGGATAAGGAAAAACTGCAATGAGACTATGGATGTAACAGAGACAGACGAGACGAGACAGGTCGTGACGAGGTATAGATAGTAATGTACTCTTTAAAATTCGTGCAGGGGGGCGGCGCGGCGGCAAGCGAAGGGTGCGTGTAGACAATATTGGTATCGGTATCGGTGAACATTCAGCGAGGGAGGGACGGTGAAGAGGGGGAGGGGAGCCGGCCAAGGGGAATCGGGTTTATGTACAGGCGCGGCAGTCTATGCGGGTCGAAAAGATGATGAATGTCGGATGTATGGTATGGAGAAGGTGGTGGTGGTGGTGATGATGATGGATGCATGCATGTGCGCCGCAGACGACAACACCGCCAGCCACACACCCGCCGCTCGAACTAGGTAATGCCGCCTCAAGCCGCCGTCCTGCTCGGATTCCTCGCCAACGTCGCACCGACCCGCTGCGCCTGGATCGAGCTGAAGCGTTGCAGCTCCTCCGGCTTCATCGAGATCTTCTGCCCAAACCCGACCTTGCGCGCCGCCCGCTTGATGAAGCTGACACGGTTGCTGTACAGACTCTCGTGGATCGACGCCGCGCGCGACTGCGTGCGCACCATCGGCACACCGTCCTCCGACTTGGCCGGCGCAGCAGCCTGCGCAGCCAGACGCCGCTCGCGCAGGTACTTGATCACCGTCGCCTTCATCGCAAACTTGATCCAGTCGAGGGGGATGAACCAGACGATGTTCTACAGGGGGGTGCAAAGACGTCAGCACGCGGAACAATCCCGATGAAACACCCGATGGCACGGGTGCACAGATGGCACGTACCCAAACCCATACGATTCCGATCCAGCCGCCGCTGATGCCGTGGATCTTGGTGAAGCCCCAGTTGCCGTACTTGGCGATGATGGACGAGATGAGCTGGGCAATGCAGAAGGCGCCGAGCAGGGCCGTAGAGGGGCGCTCCATGAAGAAGAAACCATGCGAACGGGTGACAAAGATGAGCGCCTGCGAGATGATCGCAACCTGGAGGTAGACAACCATGTGGAGCCCGGCGTCGTTGGCCTGCACGGGGAACGTGTCGAGCGTGACCCCGAATTTGTCCTGGAAGAACGACGTCTCGAGGATGATGATCACGAAGACCACACTATCGTGCGCGTCAGCACGCCACATCCACGCGGAAAAGAAAGGAGGAAACAACGCACGTCGACAGGGTGAGATACAACCCATACGCAACCGCATAGCTGAAAATCTCGGCCAGGTCCCAACTATCCGGCGTGTTGCTGGGCAGCACACGGTCCACAGAGAGGGTCATGATCGTCCCGTCATTGAGCAGCGCAATGATCAGAATCATGAACGGCGGGAAGTCAAACTTGTACGCAAACGCGAGGATGGCAAAGCACACGACGATACGGATCGTGACGGCGCACGCGTAGATCGAGTAGTTGCGCATACGCTGGAAGATGATGCGCGAGCCGCGGATGGCGTGCACGATGGTGGAGAGACCGGGTTCCGTGAGCACAATGTCGGCGGCACCGCGGGCAGCGTCGGTGGCACCCTCGACGGCGATACCGACGTTGGCACGGGAGAGCGCGGGGGCGTCGTTGGCTCCGTCACCTGCAGCACCGTCAGCGTCGGCCAGTCTACGAGAATGAAGGAAGACGACTAACCAGTCATAGCGCACAAGTGACCAAGACCCTGCAACCGCTTGACAATCTCGTACTTGTGCTCGGGGAAGACACCAGCGAAACCGTCCGCGTCCATGATCATCTCGTCCAAGCTCGCGTGCTTGCCACCGGGGGCGGGGCCGTCCTTGAGCACCTTGGCCGGGTACATGTGGTCGCCGAGGCCGAGACGACGGCCGGTCTCCTTTGCGATAGCGAGCTGCGCGGGTGTTAGCTGTGTCTCTTCGAGGACCCACGCGCGACGCTTACCTGATCTCCAGTAACCATCTTGACCTTGACGCCGAGTGCCAGCGCATCGTCGATCGTCTGCTTGGTGTCCGAACGGGGGGGGTCGAAGATCGCGAGAAGACCGATGAGCTCGAAGCTGGTGGGGCGTGAGATTAGGAAAAAAAGGAATTCTATGCAGGCGCCGAACACCCACCCATTCCCCTCCGCCTCAAAGTCATCGCCATCAAGCTCCTCATACGCCACAGCGAGCGCACGCAATCCACGAGTCGCATATCCCTCAACATCAGCCTCGAGCTTCGCCTCGAGCTCCTCGGTGCGGTTGCGCGAGCACAGTTCGATGATGGAGCCGGTCATGCCCTTGGTGACGCGCTTGAGTTTGCCTGCGAGCGAGTGTCAGCGAGCGTGTCCTTCACTAATCACGATCAAAAGAGCGCAATCGACTCGAAATGCGAGCATCGCCAGCTGAGAAAGGAGAAAGAAAAACTCACCAGTCGCCTCCTCGCGATACGTAATCTCCGTCCGCTTATCCGTCGGGTTGAACGGCTTGAAATCAAGCAACTTGATCCCTGCACGCGCACGCGACACGTCCCCGCACGCAGCAACGACCGAAGCATCGATGGCGTCCTGGTTCTCCGTGCGCGAGGCGTAGGCCGCGAGGAGGATGACGTCGTCGGCGGAGAAGGAGCTGCGAGGTGTCGAGTCAGCGATATTGTTTTGTTATTAGAGAGGAAAGGAAGGAGGATGCGTTATGAGAGAGAGAAGGGGGAAGAGAGGAAGGAGGAAGGACAGGGAAAGCTCACCTATACGTCAAGATCGTCTCCCGGTCAATCGTCAGCTTGTTCGTCGTGAGCGTCCCCGTCTTGTCCGAGCACAGAATCGTCACGCCCGCGAGCTCCTCAATGGCCGTGATACGGGTGACTGGAAAGCGCGAGTTAGCGAGCTGGTCCTGGAATTACGTTGTGAAGCGCATCCATCCTCTGCTTAGCGGCTGCCTCGTCTGCACCCGTCTCGGCTCACGCGAGCTATCGCAGCGCATCTGCTCCCGCTGCGCTCCTCGTCCCCGACGGGGTACAGAGCGCAGCCCTCGCAGAGCAGAGCGCCTCTACGCTGGCGAAGCCTTCCCCGCGAGGGGCGCAAGGAGCTCGGCAAGTGCATGACTCCAGCGAGCCTGGCGCCGAGAACATACACCGCAGAGCTCTCGCGCCCACCACGTACATCGGAAAAAAAGAGGCAAGAGGAAAAACTCACCAATCGCCTTATGCTTCGCCAACTGCTGCGCCCCAACCGCAAGCGTAACACTCAACACCGTCGGCATCGCAATCGGGATACCACCGATGAGGAGGACGAGGATGTTGTCGAGGCCGGTTCCCTCAAAAGCACCAGAAAAGCAGCAAAAGAGCGTACAACCACGGCGGTACGAGTAGTGGAACGCGGGGTACAGAACGACGATCTCAGCAATGACAAAGATACCGATCGAGACGAGGCAGAAGGAGCCGATCTGCGCGAGGATCTTTTGCAGGTGGCCGGTGGTGTCGTCGTCCTGCGCGAACGAGGGTAAGCGAGCTGAGCGAAGCGAAGCGGGTAGTAGGGAGCGAAGCGAGCAATAGGGAGCGAGCGAAAGGGAGCGAGAGGAAAGTTGGAGCGAAGCATAGACGAAGTAAAAACGGGAGAACGGTCTAGAAAACAAGCAAAAAAACAAGAAAGAAGGAAAGAGGGGGGAGAGCCGGGGCAAAACAAGCAAAACGTAGCACGAAGATACGACAAACGAGTGGACAAGCTCTCCAAAAGAACTCGACCCCGAAGAACGAAGAACGAAAGCAAGAACAGGAAAGATACAAAGGAAGAGGAAAGAGACGAACCTGCCCAACCAAACTCGCCGCGCGTCCAAAGAACGTGTTGGCACCAGTCGAGATGACCACGCCCTCCGCCTCGCCCTGCTTGCAAGTCGAGCCCCTGTGTGCGTGCGTGCGTTAGCGTTTGTTCGTCCAGAATCAGGAGGGAGAAACAAGGAAATGTGCTGCCTCGGCGCGCCCGTTGCTCTGCCCCCCGGCGCCGCCGTCCTGCGCCCCACACCCCTCACCAGCACCCTCGCCTACCCACCCCACCCCACCACAAACGACAAAGCGCAGAAATACGAAGCAGGACACTCACGAAAAACACTGATCCCCCAACTTCTTACTCTGCGGCAAACTTTCACCCGTGAGCGCAGCCTGGTCGATCGAGACGTTGATGGCTTCCGTGAGACGGCAGTCCGCGGGGACGATGTCGCCGATTTTGAATGAGATCTGTGCGGGCGGGGGGCGGCGCCACAATCAGCATGATGCGCCACTAGATACAGTCCAAAAAAAAAATAGCTCGCTCGCCGCCGTTCTCCAAGGAGCTCTCCAATCCAGGGAAGCCAAAGTTCCCGAAGAAAGAAGAGGCCAAGGAAGAAGAGGCGAGCGAGGTATCAAAGGGGGCAAAGACGCTCACCATATCCCCAGGCACCAAATCCGCGCTCTCAATCTCGCTCCAGTTGCCGGCGCGCTTGACCTTTGCCTTGGGGCGCGAGGGAGTCCATGAGTGCCTTGACGGCGTTCCCGGCACCGCGCTCTTCGTAGAAGCCGATGGCGGAGTTGATGAAGAGGAGGAGGACGATGCCGACGAAGTCCTGTGGTGCGTTTTGTTAGTAGGTTTTTCATAGACGCAGAAGTAGGGAGGGAAGGGACGGAAAGTGGGGAGGGCCAAATGCGAAGGGAGGAGGGAGGCGAAAGGAGGGGAGATAAGGTACAAAAGCCGCAGGGCGACACAAAGGGGCGAGACACCGCCCGAAAAAAGGGGGACGGCGAGATGGTAAGGAAAGAGAGGAAACACGAACCTGCCAATCGGGCGCACGGCCCTCACCGTTGGACAGCGCGATAGCGACGAGCGCAGCGCCCTCCATGACCCACGACAGCGGATTCCACATGAACGACAGGAACTATTCTCTCCCTTCAGTATCATTCCCAAAAAAAGCGAAGAAGGACACGGGACTCACCTGCAAAAACGGATTCTGCTCCTCGCTCTCGAGCTTATTCGGCCCAAACAAGCCCAGCCGGCGCGTCGCCTCCTCCTGGTCCAGTCCATTTTCGGTACATTGCAGGAGCTTGAAGACATCGTCGATGACAATGGTCTCGAGGTCGACCTTCTCCTTGTCGTAGAGGTCCTCTGCCTTGAGCTCGATGGTGCTCATGTCGACGTTGGCGTGGGTGGCTTTTTCCTCGTCGTGCGTGAACTCTTTGTACTCGCGCTTCTTGCGCTCGCCGCCTTCGGGAGGGGTGACATCGCCCGCGGGGGTGGTTTCGATGGCAGGCGGGGCGGCGTCGTTGCCGGGGACCTTGGTGTCAGAGACCTTTTCGTCGTCGGCCATCGTGGGGACGAGGGGGGAGTGGGGGACAGGGAAAAGGGAGGAGGGAGTGATGAAACAGATCACGCGTTTTTATGATATGTGTTTGTTTATGCCCATCAACACGGACGCACGATCACATAAATAAATATCGTGACAACGCTCGCGTGGGCTTATCACATCCACTTTGTCCGAGACGCGAGGGGATCCGACGAGTCAGAGACAGAGGGGTCAGCAAGGGGCTACCGACCTCACAAACCAAACAACACCGCGAAAACAAAAAACACGACCGAGACTCCTCTGCGCATAGGCCACCGACCAATCACAGGCTGCCATACCATCCAATCACACCCGGCGTTGCGATCTCGTCGTTGCTACATTTTTGTGAATTGTGAATTGTGAAATGCTTCGTTCGTGATTGCCGTCGCGCAATTCACAACTACGTCCTTCTTTCTTGGTTGCACTTTTGTGTGATACGCTTGGGCTCCTTACGACGACCCTTCGCGCGAGTGATGCACTCTGCTCCTTACGACGTGTGATACGACGACCCTTCCTGCGACGCCGCACATCACAACGCACAAGCCAACGACCAAGAACGTACGACACCCCGCGGTAGAACGGGCTTTCTCTTGACCGGTGCGATCACGGCCTCTCGATATCCCACATTGGCATAAGCACGCCTACGTCGTCGGGGACGTATCAATATTATTATCTAGATTCTAAAACCTATCTCCGCCCCGGTGCGCCGAACGCCCGATGCCCCGAGCCGCTCCCGTCGCCCTCGTCGCATCGCGTCTTCTTCGTCCCGGTCCGTGCCCGTGCTCACACTAAGCGGGGAGAGGAGGCCCCGTCTTGTGCTGCGTAAAAAAAGGGGCGTCGGACAACGAGGCCGACGATGACGCCATGGCCACTGCCCTTTCCACTCATCTATGTATAGGCGGGGTGTCTGCTGAATCTATCTATTCCTATTCGTACTCGCTGAATATACTCCCTTCCTTGCGTTTTCCGAACCGCAGCCCGCCAAAGTTAACGCTCCTTCAAGTATAGCCCGCGTCTTCCCTTCCTTTCCCTTCATTTTCCGAGCCCGTCCCTGCGAGACTCAAGGCAGCTGAGCTGAGCTGAGATTCTCGATTCGCCCGCGTCTGCCCGTCCCGCTTGTGCCCGCACTCGTCCGCTCTACACGCCCAAACTCCGCAGCACCCCTTTCCTTCACATGTACATGTCCCTTCGAATTCAAGTAGAGTCCCTCGAATTCAAGTACAGTAGAGTATTTTTTTCGAGAACTCCCTACGCCTCGCGCTCGTGTGCCCCACCCACCCGCGTCGCCATCAAATCATGACGCCTGCCCACATGCTCCCTTCCCAAGATGCGTCAATGCCCCACTGCCCGAATGTCCACTTGGTCTATTTTAGCGAACCAATGGCCTTTCTCTCTCACCCGTCATCCCTATAAATAGACATCCACCATTTCGAGTTCGGCCGCGCGCGCCGAGTCGCCGACTCGTGTCAGCGTCAGCAGTGATCACTAAACTTAGCTGGGAATGGATTTCTCCGACTTTCTGTCAAAATTTCAAGGCGGGAAGAGCGCTTCTACAACGGGGATGACCTACATATGTGGTCATGTAAGCCGGGCTGGATGTGCAGTGGGTCGGGCCCACTGGACTCCGGGCACCAGACCCACTGCGCATCCAGCCCGCGCGGCACGGACGCTCGGAACGGAATCCAGTAGCCTCGGATTTTTAGTGTCGAACCTACAAAGAAGAAGCGCCAAGGATCTGGATTGTCCCTGCCAGTGCCGCTGCCAACACACAATGACAATCCAACCGTGACCGCCAGCAGAAACCCCAGCCGCGAACAACGCTTCGCAGTCTCCGACGATCTGCCAAGCGTAGGCGCCAATTCTGGGATTTGTCCGAACCTCCGACTCCGACTCCGACTCCGCTGCGCAGCAGACTTCAACTTCGCAGGAATATTCAAGTCAAGGTACTCTATGCACAGCAGCACCTGGACCATTTTCGTACACACGTAAACCATGGTCCCAAATATTCAAGCCATCGCCACACTTGGGGTGAGGTGGGTGCCAAGATACAGTACATGCGAGCACTTGATAATAGTTAATTATGGTCGAACTCGAACTTGACCAAGCTATTCCATTCCACCCGTCCCGATCCGCGTACCTAGCGCGGATTTCTCCGGTCCGACTCCTGTACCATGGCCAAAGCCGAAGAACTCTGTATGATATCGCATGTTGCATTATAATATTGCAGCTGTTGACTCGGAACACGGCGTTCGAATGTACAGAGCGCGTGCCAAGCCTGAGCACTCAGCATGGCATAGCACATCTCCTCAACTCCTTCGACAACTCGAACTTCCGCAGTGGCCAAGATATTCCGCCCGTCGCGCCGCTCGTACCCTACATACATACATACAAAGCGTGAATTTTTGCCGACTCCCCTCCGCGCCGAATAACATCGAGAAGCGCCAAGCTTCCTCGGTCTTCGAAGGCTGCTTCGCCAGCGATCTGACGAGACTTATTTTGATTCGCACTTCTCTGGGATTTGCCCGACTACGACTCCGACTCCGACTCCGACTCCACTGCGCAGCAGAGTATATTCAACTTATGCTGCCAAGCTAACCAAGCAATTAAAGTTGACATTGTTGAACTCGGCCACGCGACGCGACGCGAATAAGCGCCAAGCCCTCCAGCCAGCACACATTCTCGACAGCTTGGGCCTGGCCAAGTTATTCTACCCGTCTAGTACCTTACATAGCGTGGATTTGTCTTATCAATACTGATACAACTCTGCTGCTGGAACACTCGAATCCACAGCTAGCGAAGCTTGGAAGCGCCAAGGCCAAGGATTGTCTGAATCGATGCCAGCAAATAATCCAACCACGAACCAAGTCCGACTCCGGCGATCTGCCAAGATTAACGTTGTAGCTGTGTAAAGCCGAGGCTGGCTTCACCCGCCAAGGCTCGGCTAATGCTCATCCTTGGCTGGGATTTGCGCACGCGACTTATGTATGCTGGCAGCTGAAATTTGTCCGACGCCGACGCCGACTCAACTCCACTCCGCAGCAGCAGCAAGTATACGCGGATTTATTCTATTTTACGCGCACAATTAACGGTATTCCCAGCCCGCATCACATTCACTACATCCAGCCAAGCTCGATCACAGAACGCACGGCGTCTTGCATTCAATGCCAATCGAATCTTTCATTGCACATTCCAGTCATGCATTATGATTATATAGTGGGTTTTTGCAACTGATTCAACATGTAAATTCAACCCCAGCGGCTCAGCCTGAACAACTTCCCCACCGCTGACTGCATCTGCCAAACTTTTAACATTGGCATAAGATGCATTGCATCTTCTAAACACGGAGATTGTGGAATCGAATCAAAGCGCCAAGGATTGCCATGTCGGCGCCGCGGCCTCCAGCACCACCTCCGAGTCTGAATTGATTTAAAGCCAAGATATTCCAGCCGCGATGCCTTCGTGCATTTACTTGTTTGTTGACCCCAGAACTACTCTTACTCTGTCGGTCCTGGAATTGTCCGGCTCCGACTCCATTGCGCAGCAGCAGCCAAGTGCTTATTCTAAGAGCACAATTCCTGTAATAGGCACGGTATTGCAAGCCCGCATCTATAATTGATTTTATTCTATTCAAGCCCGCCCCGCATCCATAATGCATTCAGAATTTCCGGCTCAATCACGGATTCATCTAACTCACGATGTCTTGCAAGCAACTGACTCCATCGCGTTTGACGCGCTTTCAATAAATAATTTTGTGTTGTTGGTCGATTCTCGATCTTTGTTGAGCATCGACAATTCAACATCGGAACCCACGGAATGTCGCGACCCGAGGCGGTTCAACGAACTCAAATCCAAGTTCAATGTCCTATTCTGAATCAAAATAATATTCCGAAGCACCAAGCACACCAGCTGCAGCCTAGCACTCCGTCAATCTTCGAATTCTCGCTGCTTGATTTGTCCGACCCGACTCCGACTCCACTGCGCAGTAGCAATTTTTAACTCACAACTTATTTCAAGCCCTCACACTCGACATTCAAGCTCTCAATTAATAGGCTCAGCATTCAGGCACTCAGAGTAGACTCAGTCAGCATTCAAGCCCTCTAGAGTAGACTCGGCATTCAAGCTCTCAATCAATCGACTTGGCATTCCTCGGTATTCTAAGCCGCATATGAATGAATGCACTGCATTGACTTTCGAGGACAGAACACACGGCGTCTTTCAGTCAACTGTTCATTTCTTCACTCATTCATCCATCAATCCACTCATCGTCCATCGTGTTTGACGCGCTTTCACTAATTTCCAATTCGCGATGGTTGTCGATTCCTTCGTCCATTCATCCATCGTCCAGAGTCCATCGCGTTTGACGCACTTTCAAGTTGTGTTGGTTGATTCCGATTCCCGATCTTTTTCCATGTTGAACATTAACAATCTTCATTCACCATTAACAATTAATTCAACTTCGGAAAGAACCATCGACAATTTAGCACGGAAGTCCACAGTAAAATTCACCCTTTGATTCACCCAGGATCAAGAGTCGCTCAACTTGATCAAACAATAGTATTAGTACTGTGGTAGATATCTTTGCTTTCGAGTTCAATTTTCACGTTGGCATGGCGAATCGGCGAATCGACATTGGGCAATAAACGAATTCGAAGCGCCACGTTGCGCCAAGCTCGCCTGCGAACGACACTGCGCAGTCTGTCAAGGCCTAAATTCGGAGTCAAGTTGAAGTTGCAAATTGGTCAAGTACATCGCGCTTGAAAGTGTTGTTTAAACTGTGGTTCACTTATTTTTGTTCGCCATCGGACATCCTCAATGAACATCGTATCCAACACTGCGACACGCTCGAACTCCACATTCATTGATTAAAGATTCAACTGAGAGTCACAGAATCGAAACTGGCGACCGGGGCTGGAGTCTGAATAATGATAATGAATCACAGAAAGAATAATGAGGCGCTGAAGTACGGTAAGTAGGATCTGAAATGCGATCTATTCAGCCTCGAAATTATGTAGGGTCTTCTGAATCACCGCGAACTGGCATTCACCCGCGATCTGACGAGGCTTCGATCTATATATGTATTCTGAAATTTCTCCGACCCCGACTCCACTCTTCGCTCGGAACGGAACGGTTTCACGCACATATGTATAGCCAGAATGCATGCCTTAATACATACATACCTCGAACACGGCGAACGGAATCGAAGCGCCAAGCCTCCAACCGCGAACAAATACCTATTCTGAAATCCGTCCGACTCCGAATCTTGGCATGATATTTCAAGCCCTCGGAATTCCTTCATTACGTGGACCGCCACGGATCCGGAACAAGCGGTGTCTTGTCTTGCAATTGATTTTGATCCATCACGTTTGACGCGCTTTAATTTTGTGTTGTGTTGGTGGATCCCCGATCTTTGTTCAACATCAACACCAACAATTCAGCATCGGAACGCACGAAAGTGGGGAACCTATGCCACAAGCATGTATTTATTCCTTTTCTCTTCTGATCTAATATGTTGGCGGAACGACTCGACGCACAGCGGATCGAAGCACAGCGAAGAAGCGCCAAGCACAAGGACATTGCCAGCAGATAGTGACTCCAACCGCGGACTGATATTGACAACTTGATCATTCCACGGCTTGATTTCACCGCGATCTGCCACGGCTTCGACTTGAGTATTCTGGGATGTGCCCAACTCCACTGCGCCGCACTCACGACATCTTTCAATTGCAATGGGTTTCATCGCGTTTGACGCGCTTTAATTTTGTGCTTGATTCCCGACATGTATGCGTGTAAGTATCTTCGAAGCCATGCTACTTATGTTGACTGATAGAACTGAATCAGATCAACGCGCCAAGGACGACGTCAACGGCAGCGGATATTCCGGATTTAATCGCGATGCTCAGCGGCTTTTTGTATGAGGCTTCGATCGTGTCGCAGTCCGAGTAAGACTGGACTATTTCAGCACATCCACCGACGTCGACGTTGAGTATGACGAGGCTTCTCGAGGCAAGATTGTCCGCCTCCACTGCGCAGCAAAGTGTTTATATTTTTCGACCTCTCACAATTAATAGACGCGGTATTTTCAGCCCGCATAATTGATTTTATTCGAGCACCACGGAACACACCGTTGATTCCATCGCGTTTCAACTTTGACGCGCTTTAATTTTGTGTTGGTTGATCCCCGATCTTTGTTCTGCGTCAAGTAACAATTCAGCATTGGAACGTACTTGGAATGCGGAGTTCAGCGGAACGGCATGATCTGGGCTTGGAAACTCTACCAGTGAATCACTCATTCCAACCGCGCACTGACAACGCCAGGCTTCGCAGAATCTGAACTGAAGTTTTTCCGACCTTCGCTCGGAGCAGAACGGAATGCAATTCACAGCCAAGAAACATAATTGGACTCAGCGAATCAAATCGAAAGGAAGCGCCAAGCCCGCCAGCACACAACTTGTTCGATATTTATTCCACATATCACCCTACATAGTGTGGAGTCTGGATTTGTCCGACTCCACTGCGCAGTAACAACCAAGTAAGAGAGTATTTCTGGGCACGTACGGCGTCTTGAAGTTGCAATCTCTTGATGGGCTTGGATACAGTACTGTCTGTGCCAAAATAGTATGTTGATGTCGAACATGTACACGGTATGCATTCAACTCTGAATTGAATCGAAGCCCGTACTGAAGGTTTATTGGCGCCAGCTCCCAGCACATTATGTCAACTTAAGTATCCATTCTCTGTTCCAACTGTCAACGCTGAGTGAGGCTAGTAGTACCCCACGATTACATAATTACTTCCCCGCGATTGATATGTATTTTCATCTCGGCGTCTACATACAATGCGATCATTCCCAACATCCATTCATTCAACATTCAATTCTTTCGCATCTCTCCATCGCGTTTGACGCGTTTTCCCGATCATTCCAACCGCGGCTGTATCATTGTTCCCATATTTAGACACTGTTTAATTAAACCAAACAGCCAAAGGGCGAGGATCCGGAACAGGCTCGGAATTCGCCGCACGTGTTGACGTTCATTCAACGCTCGTAATTCTCCACATTCAGAATCCGCATTCAACAGCGGCATTTCATTTAACATTGACTCGGAAGCACTCGGCTCGGGAGTACTCGCAGATGTTCAATTCTAAACCCGGCTCGGAAGCACCCACGACTCGGGGCTCGGACACAGTCGCGGGTTGGAACCCGGCACGGGAGCACTCGGAAGTTACTTTATGCTCGGCGCTGCCCGCGGCGACTTGATCCCGAGACTGGGCCTGAATTAAGCCAACCCAGGTTTGAACCCCGCTCGGAACCAGTCGGAACTTTTCAACACTGTCCACTCTTGGTCCACTCCCGATAAGTTAGACTCTCGTGCGATGCCTCGTGCGATGTCGTGGGCCTGAATTGAATTCGTGCGGGTACCTTGCACCTGACTTGAATTCAACTCAAGCCGGCTTGGGCTAACTAAACTCTGCTTCATTGAACATCGAGATCCCACACCTGCTCATACTAAGTGCTACCTCCCCCATTTCCTCCGAGGCACGTTCATTGACAGTTTCCTTTCCATTTTTCAACCTGAGCTACCAATCAGTCAACCACCCGAGTCCACCCGATTCCTGGTGCCACACATATATAAGTATAGATCTAACGGCGGGCATCGGGCTAAAATCCCTCACCTCGTTCTCGCCTTTGGCCGAATTCCAGGTAACTGCGATATTCGAGGCCACTTCGTTCTCGTCAGCTGTGGAGCTTTGGCAGCGTATGAAATCTGGTTGTTGCGTGTGGCAGCGATCCTCAGCCTGCGGTTGATGCGCCGTCAGGCTCTATGACGTCGTACTGACGTTCTCAATACAACCGGGGTTCTCCGGCTCCACGTCTGCGCGAATCGAAATGGCCTCGAATATTGCAGCTAGCTGTCAAGTTCAAGTTCAACTGCTGCGGGTTCTCGGGATTAGCGTTGTCATTCAACCATCCGATTCGACTGGAAACCAGATGCACCAAAACCTCGAATCGCGGCCCCCCAGGTTGGCTAAAATGCCTCAATCTCGTAGTCGTCCAAATTGCAGTTCGTAGTCGTCCAACAACGTTCGACTCTACGACTCTATCTGCTCCGAGTCTAAATCGTTGCTATAGATTCTCAGGGCGCCACCACTTGCATTGCAACGCCATATATATCTATATATGTATCCAAGTTGGTACGCTGATAATATACTTCACCTGCAGCGAAAAAAACATGGTTGCTGAATTCAACTTCAGCGGAAAACATGATCATGATGAACATAGACGTCGCGACAGCTGTTGGTAGGCATGCCGATCTGACTTGACGCCCTGAGTATCAGCTGCAGAGTCATTTGGCCCGCCAGAATATTCGGGCTCCCATGGCCTTCGCATTCAACTTGAGCCGTGCAGAAGCTGGAACTTCCGAGAGATACGACCCTGACACACGCCCTGGCGGAGGCGAAGAGTACTCAAGGTTGAACAACGATGAATTTTAGTTCGGTACCTCCCGCAACCGTGAGTCGAATTTGCTAGAGCCCAGTTAATAAGCCTTGAAAGGAACCAGGTATGTATCGTATAGATCGCGCCGAAATTTCCAGGCCGTGTACAAGAGCGTTGCGACTGCTCAATTCGTGGAGTGATGAGTATCGATGCTGGCAATGACTCGGCACGATGAACAGCAGTTCCATGGGCTAGAGTGCAGACACTGAAAAATTGCTAGATCGTACCTTTGAGAGCGGAACTTACTGTCTTCTGCTTTGGATTGTGGGCACGCGAAAGGAAGCCGCCATGAGGAGAGGTGTTCAATACAGGGTGTTACTAACAGTTAGAGATGATGGGAGGAAACGAGGCGATGTTGCTCAGTGCTGGCAGATTTGAATGATCTATATCACTACCGGTAGTAAATCTGTCTCCATGGTACCTACTGGTCGGAAACGCGGGTCTGAAAGCTGAGAGTTCCTAGACCGCAGCTTGCAAGGTTCAAGTTCACTGGCACGGGTGCGGTGGTCCGTGAGATATTGTTGTGCGCTGGCACCGCTTGAGCAGGAGTCTCTCAAACCCCAACCATGTCTCTCGACGCAGCGTGGGGTATTCTCATCGGCGTCACTCCAGTCCCCGGCCTTCAGGTTGCTTTCTCTGTGTTCAAATTCATAGTCTCTTGCGTCCAGAATGCGCGCGCAAGCCAGCAGCAACTCGTAGCACTTGCGAATGCTGTCGGACAGCTTCTGGCGACGTTACAGCGGGAATTTCAATCCAAAAAGTTGACTGTGACCTCGTGCACGCAGCCCATCCACAATCTCATAAGGCAAGCCTCGAGTCTGAGCCGGATTCGAACTGGGATCTGACACAAAACGCAGCCTTCTGAAAGACATCCATCAATTCTTACAGACCGAGCAAGATCGCAGCTTCCTGAAAGCCCTATTCCACGCAGACTCCCGTATCAGCGCGATTGAAATGTTCTATCGTCGAATAGGAACAATAACCACAACATTCCAGGTCGGTCACGACACATACGCGTCCGAGAAGACTAACATGAGCCCAAAGATCTCCGCCTCATTGAATATACAGCGTATGCTTCGCGACAACGAACGGGCGCGGATCGAGGATGCACACGCTCTTACGGAGCGATTCGTCGTTCTCAGGAATGATCATAACGAGCTGAGGCGAGAACTTGGTATGTTATCCATCGACGCAGCCGGAACGCTGGCATTGACTCTTCATCCTCAGACATAAATCATAAGAACATGCTTGCCATGATGGTCTCTATTGAACGGCGGTTAGAAGAAAATCGCGCCGGCAATGCCCTGGAACGAGATTTTTATGCGCACACACAGCACTATCTCTCCTTGACGAGCGGCCGGCAAGTGGAGCTCGAGAATTGGATGATTTCTGCATTCGACGTGGATTATGGGCCGGAGATTGGAGCGGGTGGATTGTCGGTGAGGATTTTAACAAGGGTACCTTTTCTGAGGTATTGCGCAGTGGGACTGTTTTTAAGGGGACTTGGAATCGTACCGAGGTAGCCATCAAGCTGATTCATAATGGATCTGGGATAGCCGCGAACGCTGAGGTGGGTCCATCTATTTGCTCCAAGCTCATAAACACACTGATGGGTCCTCCTTCAGATGTTACGCAAGGAAATCGATGCGAGTTGTTTTTTGTCGAGTGAGCCGTATATTAATGACTCCGATAGATATGGATGACCCTCCGACACCCCAATATTCTGCAATTCCTCGGCGCAAATACGCTGGACGATAAGCCTTTCGTCGTCATGCCACTCATGCCATACAATTCGCGCGAGTTTCTTCGCATTCGACCTAGCTGGGATCCTCTCTATATTGTGAGTTTGTTCATCACATGAACGGTTTTGCTTTTGGCAAACATGTAGCTTCGTGATATATCTCTCGGCCTCGAATATCTTCATGGACGTAAAATATGCCATGGTGATCTCAAAGGGGTGAGTGGTGATAGGATTACCTTTCGAGTGACAGGCTGACAGTGATGAAGATTAATGTTCTCGTCGAGGATTCCGGCCGTGCACTGCTCTGCGATTTCGGTCTCGCTCGTATCAAGGCGGACATTACCATTCGCACACGTACCGCGAGCGATACGGTGATTTCTGGCAGCCGCAACTGGATGGCTCCTGAAATGTTGTCCGGCTCCCTTCCACGGCCACCGTCCGATATTTATGCCTTCGGCATGACACTTTATGAGGTGCACATAATCTCACTCATGGTAATTTAATTTAAACAAAGCTGCCCAGTTATATATGGACGAAAATCCACTGGCGACAATCCATTACGGCGATTTCATTGAACTAGTGTTCCGGCTCGGTGTTCGCCCCAGGCGTCCCGAGCAAGACGAATGCCCTCGGATGAATGACGGTATTTGGGATCTGGCAGAGCGTTGCTGGAATAAAGATCCTAATGCACGGCCAACTGCAAGACAGATCTACGACACGATCAAAAACGTGCTGGGGTATTCGCGCGAACCTGCTGCGTTGGAGCAAGCTTTACCTCGTCGTATTTCTCCTCCTCATCTCGCTTCTCCTCGTCCACTTCCACCCCTGCCTCCGCCCCCTAAACTTGGTACTTCGAATTTCCGCCCTTATGCGATGATGTCTTGATTCCATATAAGAAATAGTTCTGCCCACGAAGCGTCCGGACGACCAGAAAGAGAAGATTCAAGAGATCCAACCAAGTATGGGAGCCAAACGCTTGGTGGAAGCAACAAAACAAAACCAAGATGTCTATTTGACGGTCAGGCTCGGTGAACATAATTTTTGCTTTTATCATTCATGACTTATGTCGTGGAGTGGACGACCAGAAAGATTTCCCCAGCATCGAAAGCGCCTTCGAAACCCATGTATGTGACTTTCGTTCATCTGCACGATGGCTCTGTCCTCACCGTCCTGCAAGAAATCCTCGTCTCAAAGCCGACCGAGCACGTCGGAAAGCTCGTCTCGGTCTCCTCGAGCTCGGACGTGGGGATTCGTGCCGATGCGCGGACCCACAGAGCGATCAGAGCCATCCCGACGGCGCAGGCGGAGTTCTCCGCCATCGATGTACAGGATGTACGAGACACCACCTCCCAAGCCACCCAAACCACTCTTGAAATTGAATAAAAAGAAAAAAGCCCAAGCGTTCCCGAGCCCCCCGGATTCACACTCACCTTCATCGCAACATCAACCCCCAGCCAGGACGTCATCCGCCCAATCTGTCTCCATAGACTTATCTCCGACCAGTGCCGCCCCCGATCGAAAAGTGCCCGGGAAAGCATCGTATCAGTCGGTTCTTGAAATGGCGCGCGAGAGCAGTCGACAATGGCGTGGATTGACCAGCATTTGTCCGTCGCCCGAGAATTTGTCGTCGGCTGAGGGACAATTGTGGGATGATGAATACTTCGCGGACGATGTATACTACGACAGCGAGGGCCTTCCGCCGACTTCGATTCGCTTCCCCGCTCCATCGCCTCCCCCGACTCAAGAGGTCGATTTCTACCGGAATCGACCCAGCGGAGCATTTGTCACTCGCACAGATACTTCTGGTGATTCCCAGAGTTTGGGGCGTTATGTTGGAAGATCTCTCGCAGCAGAAATCGACCCTGCAAAGCGTTGGATCGGGCAAATGAAATCGCCGAGATATGCAGGAGGTCATATGCAAATTACGGTCGTTAAATATAAGTAGGTCGCGTTATATGCGATTCAATGGGTTCTTGTATATTTTCGAAATAGCCAGATGGTTCGGATTTTTCTTTGACGTTGGATCATCCGTGATCAGAATCAACCGTGGGAACTTTCTAGAATTAACTTGACCACAGTTGCTCGCCGCAGCAACCAATCCAAAATCCGGTGGAGCCTCGCCCAGACGATAGAATCGGCGTTAAAAACCGGTATCCGCTGGTGAAAGACATACCATAAACCCATAAAATCTGTTCCACGGGGCACGGCCGTGATTATGTATCTGAGCTGAACGGTTATGGAAGTCAGGAGTACGGAACACATAGACACGCACGGAATTTTCCTCTCCACACAGCGAGGGCAGGGTGCGCCGCCTGGCTGAGGGTGGCAGAGAACGTGAGGAGTCTATAAACATTCAAATGGAGTCAAGGCCCTGAAATTTCCGAAATTGGGTTGACCGCGGGGCCGTTACCGCCCGAATAGACTGCTGCGAGACCAGGATATCCAGAGCAAACCAAAAGAACGTTTGTAGCTCTACCTAGGCTCATGACCAGCCTGCCTACGGGATAGCCAACCAATGTGGCGGGCACGGTTGCCGTAGGCAAGCTGGTGGGTCTCGGAGGCATCCAAAGGGCTGGGCGCGGAATGGAAAATTTAAGTGGGTTCCTACGTTCAATTTTGAAGCGGTTTTTTGGTTCAAGTTGGATAAGCTAATGATAAATGCCTCACTCATATTCTGTCTTTTCAGAATTGAATTTGAGTGCACAGGAACACGATACGTTCAAGTGTGCTGCACGAGGGTGAGCGTGGGAATGTGATTGCCGAGCTCGCCAAGCGAATGCGTCATCACTTTTACGCGCGAATCACACAAAGTTGGCGTGGGAAACAACTTAAATTTTCCATTCCGCGCCCAGCCCTTTGGATGCCTCCGAGACCCACCAGCTTGCCTACGGCAACCGTGCCCGCCACATTGGTTGGCTATCCCGTAGGCAGGCTGTTCACGAGCCTAGCTCTACCACGAGCCGTAAGAGACGTACGAACTTTTTGGCCATTTTCAAGTGCAAAATGTTAAAAATTGCCAAATTAAATAGCTCACTATTGCTCAAAACCCTATGAATCCAGGCAAACAAAAACATGATTTTTCAAGTACTTTGAGACTATATACATCACTCATACATACAGGATAATCCCACAGACTCGAATTTTCCGAAAATGCCCACATATTTTATTCCAAGAGAATGAAGCAGTCTTTTGTTACGATTACTTATGTAAGCGTGTATTCCTGGGACTGGAAAAGTTCCAGGTCTCTAGTAAACTGGCAGTTCCAGTTGTGGGACCGCGTCAGTATAAGATATCCTCCTCCTCCTCCAAATAATAATTCCCTGTGTTTCGATCGGTTGGCTTAGTCATCATTCCCATATCCGGCAAGCCCCTATCGTCTTGCAAAACTCCGAGATAAGTATGACGCGAGGTACGAGCGGCTCAGATTTATCGTAGGGTAAGCAAATGCTGCAAGGCCAGGAAGGATGTGACGCGAGCGTGACCATGTCACTTTCCCGCTTTGCTCGCGTCCACATCCTCGTCGCGATACGCGCTCCTCTTTCTTTTGCCCACCCTCCACTTCCCTGCTTAGCCCTTTAGTGCGCGGCTGAGTTGGCCTGCGTCTACCGAGCGAGGATCCGGAACAGGCTCGGAATTCACCGCACGTGTTGACGTTCATCCAACGCTCGCAATTCTCCGCATTCACTGTTCAGAATCCGCATCCAACAGCGGCATTTCATTTAACATTGTCTTGGAAGCAAGATCCAACGGCGGGCATCGGGCTAAAACCCCTCACCTCGTTCTCGCCTTCGGCCGAATTCAAGTTCAAGTTCAGCTGCCGCAGGTTCTCGGGATCAACGTTGTCATTCAACCATCCGATTCGACTGGAAACCAGCTGCAGGTTGGTTGAAATGTCTCAATCTCGTTGTCGCCCAAATTGCAGTTCGGAGTCCAACAACGTTCGACTCTACGACTCTATCTGCTCCGAGTTACTCTGGATACTCGGGGCGTCGCCACTTGCATTGCAACGCCATATATATACTTATATATATGTGTAACCAAGTTGGTACGCATAATAATACGCTGCACCTGCAACGAAAAAACCTCGTTGCTGAATTCAACTTCAGCGGAAAACATGATCATGATGAACATAGACGTCGCTACAGCTGCTGGTATGCATGCCGATCTGACTCAGCGCCAACCTAAAGTTGAAACTGAACGTTGAGTATCAGCTCCGGACATTTTGGCTCGCCAGCATATTCGGGATCCCATGGCCTTCGCATTCAACTTGAGCCGTGCAGAAGCCGGGACTTCCGAGAGATATGACCCTGGCACACGCCCTGGCGGTGGCGAAGAGTACTCAAAGTAGAACCACGAGAGATTTTAGCCCGGTATCTCCCGCAGCCGTGAATCGAATTTGCTAGAGCCCAGTTAATAAGCATTGAAATGAACCAAGTATCATATAAATCGCGCCGAAATTTACAGGCCGTGTACAAGAGCGTTGTGACTGTTCAATTCGCGGAGTGATGAATATTGATGTTGGCCATGACTCAGCCGCAGAAACAGCAGTTTCAGGTACTAGGATGCAGACACTGAAAATTGCGAGATATCTTTGGGAGGGTAACTGGCTGTTTCTGCTTTGGCTTGTGAGCACGCGGAAAGAAGCCGCCGTGTTACTAACATGCAGAGATGGGAGGAAACGAAGCAATAAATGTGTCGAACGGGCTTGGATGATCTACGGCGTCGCCACCGGGAGTGAATCTGTTTCCCTGTCAACTACTGGTCGGAAATGTAATTCCGAAGCCTGCCTGTCAACTACTGGTCGGAAATGCAATTCCGAAGCCTGAGGATTCCTGAACTGCAACTTGCAAGGTTCAAGTTCACTGCGGTTTCGGTCTCCCAATTAGTACGTCTCCATCGCCCCGATCCCGGCCACTGCTCTGGCTGCAGATGGAATAACTCAAGTCCTCTACAATGTTCCAGGATTAGTGAGTCCCATGCGCGACAGTAGCCCCAGGACTCGCTGTGTCAATTACACTACATTTCGACCGAAGCACGGTGGAGTTATGATTTGCGCCACATGGAAGTCACAATACCTGAAGGTGGGATTGATGCGATGCGCCATCACGGAATGATCCGGCACATCCAAAATTGGATTTTGGTTGAATTTCGGTTTTGTCAATCATACTCAAACTGTTGAAAATCGACTCGCCCGAAAGCAGGGTACATACATGGCCGAACCCACATGCTGGACGCTCACAATGAGAATGAATACCCAGGGAAAAGGTCATCACTCTATGAAATTAACTTGTCCGCTTGAAGCCTCTAACCTCCGCTACAATCTATTTCCCGATCTCCGCCGCCACGACTGGTTATGCCACCCTTCCAACGCTCTCGTAACAACTTTAAATAAATCATGAGCATGGGTGGGTTAAAAATAGTTCACACAGCCCGAATGTTCCAAAAGTTAAACTAGGAACGCTCTTGAGCGCTCCGCGGCGGTAGCGTACAAAAAACAAGCTGATTCGAGAGATCCATTAACTTACGAATAATTATTCTCAACTGTGGCTCAACATACGACAAGTAATCTGGCCGATCTTCAACATACGATTCGTCTCGTCTGTGGGTATAAATAGGTCTTGGCCAAGCCAATACTTTTCGCCTTTTTCCTTCTGCTTCCAAGTTAAGAATAGGAAAAGTGAGGCTGCCGGAACCCGGAAGGCACGGGTGCTGTGGTGCATAAAACACTGTTGTGCGCTGCATGCACCGCCTGAGCAGTAGTGTCTCTCAAACCCCAACCATGTCCCTCGACGCGGCGTGGAATGTTCTTATCGGCGTCACTCCAGTCCCTGGCCTTCAGGTCGCTTTCTCTGTCTTCAAATTCATAGTCTCTTGCGTCCAGAACGCGCGCGCAACCCAGCAGCAACTCGTAGCACTTGCGAATGCTGTCGGACAGCTTCTGGCGACGTTACAACGCGAATTTCAATCAAAAAAGTTGACTGTGGCCACGTGCACGCAGCCCATCCACGATCTCATAAGGCGAGCCTTAAGTCTTAGATGGATTCGAGCTGTAATCTGACGCAAAACGCAGCCTTCTGAAGGACATCCATAAATTCTTGCAGACCGAGCAAGATCGCAGCTTCCTGAAAGCCTTATTCCACGCAGATTCCCGGATTAGCGCGATTGAAATGTTCTATCGTCGAATAGGAACAACAACCACGGCATTTCAGGTGGGTTCTGACGCATATGCGTCCGAAGACTGACATGAGCCCAAAGATCTCCGCCTCGTTGAATATACAACATATGCTTCGCGTTCACGAACAGGCACGGCTTGAGGATGCACACGCTCTCACAGAGCGATTAGTCGTTCTCAGGAATGATCATAACGAGCTGAGGCGGGAACTCGGTATGTCATGCATTTGGGCAGCCGGAGCGCTGACATTGACTCCTTATTCTGAGGCATCAATCATAAGAACATGCTTGCCATGATGGTCTCTATCGAACGGCGCTTGGGAGAGAGTCGCGGGGGCAATGTCCCGGAACGAGATTTTTATGCGCACACACAGCACTATCTCTCCTTGACGAGCGGTCGGCAAGTGGAGCCAGATAATTGGATGATTTCCGCATTCGACGTGGATTATGGGCCGGAAATTGGAGCGGGCGGATTGTCGGTGAGAAATTTAACTAGGGTACCCTTTCTGAGATATTGCGCAGTGGGACCGTTTTTAAGGGGACTTGGAATCGCACCGAGGTAGCCATCAAGCTCATCCATAATGGATCTGGGATAGCCGCAAACGTCGAGGTGAGCCCATCCATTTGCTCCAATCTCATAAACACACTGACAAGTCCTCCTTCAGATGTTACGCAAGGAAATCGATGCGAGTGTTTCTCTGTCAAGTGAGCCGTCCATATATTGACGGCTCTGGTAGATCTGGATGACCCTACGACACCCCAATATTCTGCAATTCCTCGGTGCAAATACACTGGACGATAATCCTTTCGTCGTCATGCCACTCCTGCCATACAATTCGCGAGAGTTTCT
The DNA here is from genome assembly GCA_014462675.1 of Mycena sanguinolenta. NCBI lineage: Eukaryota > Fungi > Basidiomycota > Agaricomycetes > Agaricales > Mycenaceae > Mycena > Mycena sanguinolenta. Next base: position 1,896,704 of record JACAZH010000020.1, read on the forward strand.
TCGCATTCGACCTAGCTGGGATCCGCTCTATATTGTGAGTTCGGGCATGACATGCTTCGACGGTTTTGGTTGTGACAGCCGAGTAGCTTCGGGATATATCTCTCGGTCTTGAATACCTTCATGGACGAAAAATATGCCACGGTGATCTTAAAGGAGTGAGTCGTGATAGGATTCGCTTGTGGGCGACAGACTAACACTTAGGAAAGATTAATGTTCTCGTCGAGGATTCCGGCCGTGCACTGCTCTGCGATTTCGGTCTAGCTCGTATCAAGGCGGACATTACCAGTCGCACGCGTACTGCGGGCGATACAGTGATTTCTGGTAGCCGCAACTGGATGGCTCCAGAATCGTTGTCAGGCTCCTTTCCACGGCCACCGTCTGACATCTACGCCTTCGGCATGACAGTTTATGAGGTGCATATCACTTTCTGCCCTTGATCCAATTCTAATCGAGTCCAGCTATATACGGACGAAAACCCGCTGGCGACAATCCCTTACGGCGATTTCATCGAACTGGTGTTCCGGATTGGCGTTCGCCCTCAGCGTCCCGAGCAAGACGAGTGTCCTAGGATGAATGACGGTATTTGGGGTCTGGCAGAGCGTTGCTGGAATAAAGATCCTAGTGCTCGGCCAACTGCCAGACAGATCCACGACACGATCGCGATTCTCATGCTTGGTTCTTCGCGCGAACCTACGGCATTGAAGCAAGCGTTACCTCATCGTACTTCTCCTCATCTCTCTTCTCCTCGTCCTCGTCCTCGTCCACTTCCACCCCCTCCTCCACCCCCTAAACTTGGTACTTCGGATTTCTGCGCTTATGCGATGATGTTTTGATTCCATATAACAGTTCTGCCCGCGAAGAGTCCGGACGGCCAGAAAGAGAATATTCAAGAGATCCAGCCAAGGGTGGGAGCCACACACTTGGTGGAGGCAACAAAAGAAGACCAAGATGTCTATTTGACGGTCAAGGTCGGCGAACACAATTTTTGCTTTGCAAATTTGGATATTGCCTAATTTCCGCAATAGTTGATCACGAATGGTGTTGATCTGCGAGTGCCCGGCCAGGAAAGCAGCAGGCCAGCATCCAACGTAGCCAACTTCCAGGTACTCAAGAAACAGCGATATAACACCTTCAAGGGCCATGTCGCAAGACATTTCGATTACCCTGAGGACCGAATTCGTTTGTGGGTGCTCGTGCAGCAGCAAAACAAAACAGCACGACTGGGTAAACTTGTTACGGACAGCTCAGGAGCACTCAGTATGTTTTTCATTCCTGTTTGGATGCTGAGACTTTACCTCCTCCCCAGCGCTGGACCACATTCGAAAGAAGATATGTCCTGGACGAAATTATCTCCCCGATATACCTTGAGATTCTCTCCGAGCCTTCCAAGGTAATTTGGTATTGGTACTTCTCATCACAAAACTAACCGTTCAAGTTGGAGCCACCGCTTGAAAGACTTCACAAGATCATCTCCGTTTTGAATTTATAGAAATGGTTTGAGCCAAGACATGATTTTGCTGCCTCGGATGTGAGCGCACCGTAAGGAGCTCAGCAAATATTTGGGACGAAGTAAGCAGTTGACTGGATCACAACGTTGACTACGTGCGCCCACGAATTCCCGAGGTCGACTTGAAAGGTGCTAATAGTGCACCAAAGGAGAAGAACTATTTATACCTCGTTAACCAATAGACCAAAATCAAGTCAAGGATCGTCCGCCCAAGCTGTGATGAGTACAGTTCTCCACCTGAGCTGATCAGGAGCGCGGCGTTTCCACTGTTGAAATGGAGTGGCTCGCGACAAGTTCCCCTCGGGACGCAGATGAAACTCGGCTCTTCAGCAACCAAAATCCGGAAGCATGCAGGGAAAGGTTTATTGCTCTCTATGCTTCAAAAACGTTCGCGGAAGTTTTAGACTGCCTCGACAGGGTTGAACCAAGCAACCAGTGCGCGGTCAACATGCTTATCCAATCGCTCAATTACGGTTGCCGCTTGCATGTTCGATGCGATGTCTACCGAGTACCCGAGAAGCTTCAGCTCATTTGAATATCTAGGACACGGTAAATGAGCAATAGTTTTTTTATGCATGCATTCAAAAAACGCACGTCTCGAGGTCCCGTGCCGTTTGAAGAGCGAGCGAAGCATCACCTCGCGCATCTGCCTCCTCAACGACAAATTCCGCCCACGCGAGGACGGTGTGCCATTGGAATGGCAAGTGATGAATCTTGGGTAGATACCGTATGCCGCGCGCAAATTCTTGCCCGGCAAGGGCCGCGACGTCGTGCGATTGCTCTCGCAGCACTCGCAGCCGCTTATCTTGCGGAGTATCATCCGTGCTGCCGTTTTCGCGGCACTGAAGCTCGCGGTAAAACGGGAGAACAAGACCGCTGAAGGCCAGGGTGAGCGCGTATGCGGTTGGCCCGGGGACGGGAGTGGTCTTGTCGATGTAAGTGAGCAGTAAGGAGAGAATGGAGTACATCTTGGACAGCGAGTCGAGAAAGCTGAGGACGTCGACTTCGGATAAGGGTCTAGTGCGCGCAAAGTCTGTGCGTCATAAGGGTAAGTGGAGCACTAGAGGCGCCTCCATGCTATGTGAAATACCCACCCCCCGTAATTTTGTCATAGAGCTGGCGACTCAGACTGATGACATGGTATAGAACTATCCAAAATGAAATGAAATTTTTGAGGTGTTTGAATGCTAGCACTTACAAGGTCGCACCGTTGCCCACCGGACTTGGACAGTGGAACGTTTCAAGGATTCTAGTAAAGTTTCCAGCGACGGCGGTTCCCGGCCACACAGTAGCAATTGGTCTTGCTCGGTACTGGTAAGGTGTGAATAAAAAGAGAATCTAAACAGACGAGGAAAAACGTACACCATTGATTGCGTCCCATTCCTCAACGATACGAGGCATTCCATCATCTGAATGGCCTTGAGCACATGTATGCACACGGATGCAAACGCACAAGGAGACCTGTCCACCGGGGGAGCCCACTAAAGCCAAAAGGTGCCTGAGATGATGCCCACCAGCCGGGGGCAAGAACACGAACATGAGCGAAATACGCAGTTGCCCATGGTCTGTTGCTGGAGCTGCACAAGTCGTCTGATTGTGGGGTTAAACAAGATCTCCTCAAGCTAGCATGATAGCATACTTTGAGACATGAGATCCAACAGGTAGCAAGAGGCGGCATTTTCGTTTGACGGCACGAGAATGGCTCTAATCTCCCATGCGGTCTTCTGCGCTTGCGCGCGAAGAGCACGGTGGGCAGGTGCGCGCCGTACACCACAATTCAAGAGCTCCTGTCGAGACGCGAAGAAAGCATGATCCATAAAAGACTCCGGATGCGGACCATTCCCAAGCACAGATGTATGAAAGGACCAGAGGGACCCATAGGCAACGATGCAGAGAGCCAGAACACGAGATTGCGGCGGTAGGAGATGTAGTTGAAATGATACAGCACGAATGTCAGACAGGATTGAGGTTTCGGATATAAGAGGATGTGTGAATCGAGGGTCAATCCTCAGTTCTAACGGGCTGATTGAAAGTCAGTGCAGACAACGCGCCGCGACGCACCTTCGAAACAATGCGCAACGAACTCGGGGGAGAGGTCTGGGAAATCACCAGAGGTCCCAAATTCTGGTCCGGAAGGAAATATTGAGACAGAGAACTGGCGTGTCTGGGTGAGCAACAAGGAAGATTGATGAGGGTATTTGCGTGGTCTTCCACGAGGCGCGCCTGTGGTTGTGCATCTGAGCTGAACGGTTATAGAAGTCAGGAGCATGGAGCACATGGGCACGCACGGAATTTTCCTCTCTACACAGCGAGGGCATGGTGCGCCGCCTGGCTGAGGGTGGCAGAGAACGCGACGAGCCTGCAAACATTCAAGGTCCTGAAATTTGCGAAATTGGGTTCATCTTGCCTTGCATGCATTGCATGCTGGTGGTTTTTTCGGCTTTTTTAGCATGGGATCCATTGCGACGATGGTAGACGTGCTGCACAAAGGACAAACATTTAAACAAAGGAGCGAGCTTGCATGTCAGGGAACGCGGTGATCCGAGTTTGTGATTGACCATGTGAGAAGTTTTACGAATACTTATGTAATCGTTCTTACAAATCGTGCAAGGCCAAAACACTGACCCACTCACGGTAGAGATGAAACCAACTAATGAAAATAGTGGCTGTGTAAATTTTCATTAGCTTTTTTGTGATTGAAATTCCTCCAAAATTCAATAGGAGGAATAAAGATTTTCCCACTCATCAGCATTGGAATGTAATGAATTTAGTGGCAGTGCGAGGGTAGCTTACATCACGGAATTCACTTTCATTCGTTCCTTTTCAAGATCTTTTCCGAAATGTTTCAATCCTGACACCCTGTCAATCGCAAGTGTCATCGTCTTGCTCCTCGCACGAATTATGTACAACTTGTTTTCCCTGTCCCCACCAACTGAACCACAGCCTTTCAGTGTTTTCTGAAACCCCACCACAACCCACCATTGCTTGGGAGTATGGCTAGCCGAAAGGGCATGCAATCTTTATCAGATTGACGTGCCCCTCACTGTCCTCCACGGCATACGTCAATTGCGTGCCGACCCATTTCATAGTTCCCCCTGTTTTACGATTGCTGCGGTGACGTGTTGTTTTCCTGTTGGCAGATACTGAAAGAATTGAACCACGATCAGAAGGGCTCGGGAATCGCCGGCTCACCCCTTTCCCTGAACTAGGATGGCGTTGTATTCATCGAGGATTTACGTGTATATATTCAACAAGTTGCTAGACTCGGACCAGCTCACAACATTCATACAACAGATCCTATTTCAGGCTGTAGTTTATGCTGTGGGCTTGTGAATTTGACTGTTGCAAAGGTGCAGTGATCGCCAAGATCGCGTTTGACACTGTCAGAACAATAATCAAATTGAAATGTCGATCACCATTGACCGTTGGGAACGCCGAGCTTTCTGGTAGAGCAAGTCCTCAAGTAGGTGCGCAAGGCCTGCAATCTGGATGTTTTTAATGGTGGCTCAAAGCCATGCAATCCCAAAGCTGGCGACAAATGCGAAGATGATCGGACAGACTTCAAAGTTCAAACATGACAACCGCAGCGATGTTGCTCGCGCAGCGTATCTTCGAAGTTTCATTCACCGGAGTGGGTCAAGTTTACCATCTCATGGCGCAGGTCGAGTCGTAAAGTGTCGATTGAGTGTTGTATCCTGTTTAAACGGCAAAGTAAAGTATCGGGTACACCGTCCGGGAGTCGTATACTTGTGGGATTGTCCACGTTGATGTGTTGAGATCGGTATTTGTTTCTATACTTGAGACCTTCGACGTCACGGTCGGCGTTGCAGCTAGCTGTGCTGCTTGGTTTAACGTCGCCCTCGGAGCACTAATACCATAGAACAATTTTCTGTGTTTCGACGAGATCTGTAACAATGACTGTGTTGGAGAAATGGCAGTGGAATGGCCATATAAGTTTTGATAGTAGACGAGCATTGTCGACAGCGCATCTAGCCCGAGTTTGAGAAGATAAGGAGTATTCGTGACTCGATTAGCCAATTGAGAGAATAGGTAATGGGATAGGCAACATTGATGGCGCGATTGGCCTGAAGTCGAGGATATAAGCAGTGTCGAGGGCGCGGTTGGCTTAAAATCGATGGTATAAGCTGTATAAGTGGTATCAGAAGCGCAATTAGCCCAAAATGGAAAGCGTAAGCAGTATAAGCATTGTCGGTGGCACGAATGCTCTAAGTCGAAAGTATGAGTAGTATAAGCAATGCCGATGCCACAATTGGTCCAAAGCCGAAAGCATAAGCGGTATGAGTAATGTCGATGGCACAACTGGCCCAAAGTCGAGAGTATAAGTGGTATAAGCATTGTCGAGGTGCAATTGGCTCAAAGTCGAAAGTATAAGCAGTACAAGCGATGGCATGGTTGGTCCAAAGTCGAGGGTTTAAGGAGTATAAGCCGTGTCGATGGCGCAATTAGCTTGAAAGGAGAGTATAGGCAGTATAAAAGATGTCGAAGCGTAGTGTTTGCAAGGACACGAAGAAGGCGGTGCGTTCACGTCAGCTGGGAAAGCAAATCGGATGATGAACCTTTGAGGCCGTCTTGGATTCTTCATATCTGGAGCGCAGCTTGCGGAAACTGCTGTGTCGGGGAGGTGTTCTTCAACGTATCTGCGGAAACGAAAATTCAGAGCGGAGCAATATCGTGCGATGCCTCGATGGCCGGTTAGTGTCGGACAGCCGGATAACCTGCAGGCACAATGACCGGACAACGGGATGGGAATGGTGCCATGGCTGGGTAGCAGGATAACAAGGGCATGGCGGACGTATAGAAATTTTGGCGTTGGCCAGATAGCAAATGGGCGCTGGCTGAATAGCATGGATAACCAATGGGCGTTGGCCCAGATAGTATGGATAGCAAGTGGGCGTTGGCCCGGATAGCATGGATAGCATGGATAGCAAATGGGCGTTGGCCCGGATAGCATGGATAGCAATGGCACGAGGGCCGGATAGCATTTGCGATTGGGAGGGTCAGATGTGTAGAGATACGGAGAGGAATGAGACTCGCAATTGTAGCCGCGTTTAAATTCTCGCCTTGAATTTTGGAGACAGTTTTTTACCGTTGATACGTATTGTGAAGGCTCTTGCCGCTGTCTAGGGTCGTTTGAACACCGAGGAAGGATATTTGAATGTTTGTCTCCATATTGCTCGCCTCAAGGCACCAGGTGGTCGCATTCGCCGAGACTAGACTGTAGATGTCGCATCGCTCGATCGCAATATGTTGGCGCCAGTCGCTGTCGTTGGTGAGACACGAATCACAGACATCTTTGAAGTTGGAGTAGCGCGAGCATGTGCCGGGGTTGAAGGAGAGCAGACTAGAATTTCTTGTGACTTTCCGTCTTCTGAGCATCGAGAGAGGGGTGGTATGGGCCGTCCGCGAATCGTCTACGTCGTGGGTTCCGGTCGTGTCTAATCGTGGCCGTGGCCCATGCCGGTCGCATTCTAAGTTGTGGCGAGGGTATTGGTCGCGTCCGAGGTTGTATGTCGTCGCCCGTCTTAACCGTTCCGCTCTACGATAGAACGCAGCGGCGTCCGTTGTCGACACGACTATGGTGAATCGCCAGATCCGTAGCTCCAATTGGTACACAGATAATGATTCGCCTCGGGCCTCGGAAGGTTGTGTGCCTCTTCTGTGTAGGAGTGCGAGCTCGTGGGCGGCCAATGCAGTTCTGACAGTCTTCAGAGCTTCGATTAGGTGCCATTCAGACCAGTTGGGTGTGGTGCCGTGGCCTGTCGGTTGCCCGAGTACTGTTCTTCGGTGTTGTCCTGCCTGACATGAATGCAGAGGACCGAGGACGAGAAGAAACATCTGGGACCACAACGGGGGCGGCGGGTCAGTCGCCCTGTCTCAATAGTGACACTCATCTTGTGCTCGCTAGCGCTGAAGCTCGGACACCCTCGTCTTATTCTTCCTCTTTTCCTATCCCCAGCCTTTCCCGATCGAAAATCGAATGCGTGGCGGGCGAGGTAGACAATGTTTCATGTCCGACGTCTTGAATGACTGGGTTCTTACGGCTTGTAGAGGCGTGTCGCATAGATGCTTTCTCGGCGCCTTTCAGATCCTTCTCGGTCCCGCAATGCTGGATGACGCGTCCAGTGGCGATCAGGACCGTATCAGAGTGCATAGGAACGAAATTGGTGGTATGGGCAGATGAGAGGAAGAATATCTGCGACGGCGCGATGGACGCGTCGCGCAAGAGGCGAATGATCAACAAACACAAACACAGCGTCTATCTGTAAGCGCCTGCTTCATCTCGCCTTATCTCGCACTAAGTCGGCTCGTGCCTCGCCTGCCTTAGCTTCCATAATGATTTGAATTGACTCTGCAATCAAGAACCAAGCCAGGGCTGCTGTATACGCTCGAGTTACATACCTTTTATTGAAATGCATGGGGTTTAGCCTCGACTGATTTTTCTCCCTGTGCAGCTTGCGCATAGTCTCTCTTGACAGACTCTTTATCGATTCTCGCTCGTACCTCACGCGATAAAAAGCTTGCGCAATGCCCGTGGCTTTTGCGCAACCTAATATCGCACCGCCACAGCGGTCCGGTCCGCTTTCGGATCAAATTGCACTTTCTCTGCGGCAACTGTCATCTGCTTCTTTCATCGTGAACTGGCGCTCGCACTCTCATATGAAACCAGCGAGGGACTTCACTAATCAACATTTCGATGGCACGGTGTAGCTCACCGGACTCCAGCCGTGCCGTTTTGTGAGGATGCCGTCGCTCGAGAGTCGGAGCAAGAGGGTGCCTTCAGACGCGGAGTTCACAATACAGCCAGCATGGTTCGGCCGCCAGTTGTAGTTGTAGTCCAGGCGCTGACGCTGGTTGCACCTTGGCTCTTTGCCCATGCTGACCGACTACTCGGCCGTTCCGGACACTGCATTCTTTTGTGTACGTGTATGACTTTCTGATGGTCTGTTCGATGCCAAGGAGATGCTACAGCAAGTGCCCGTGGCACAGCTTTTACACCTTTGTCGGTCACCACTATGTCGACAGCCAAAGAGACGATGATATTCACCCCCGAACTCCTGGAGCACACCCTTGTGCACCTCCCAATGCGCGATCTCCTCGTCGCCGCGCCGCTCGTCAGCAAAGCATGGCATGCCATCACTCGTTCTCCTCTCCTTCAGCGCGCTCTCTTCTTCGAACCGGACCCCGCGTCGACAGAACTCGTCCAGAATCCGCTGCTGGTTGAGCTTTTTGCGCCCTTTTTTTCACCACCGGGGGACGATCCCGATGCCTGGTCCTGGCCGGGTTCGGTGGCCGCCTTCGAGGCAATGCCCTGGGCCACCAGATCTGCTGCCTTTTGTCGCGCAGACGCGAGCTGGCGGCGCATGCTCGTCACGCAGCCCCCGACTCAGACACTGGTCGTTACACAGAAGCACCACACAATGAGCGGCAATTATGTGCGGCGAGCTGTACTGAGGGATCTGTCGCTGCGCATGGGTGTGCTCTACGACCTTTCGATGCCTTTCATCGACGAAGGCGCAACGTTCCGTATACATTGGGAGGGGCAGATCAAGAATTACGGTTCTAATAATGGCGAAGGTGACGCTACCATCGAAGTCTGGAAATCCGTGTCGTGCATGCCCCAGACTGGACGGTTTCTTGACGAGCGATTTGATAGCAAGGGCAGAATCAAAGTCAAAGTCAATTTTGGAGAAAACGTGTATGTGGGTTGGGACTAATGTGGGTGAGCACCAGTCAATATTCATAAGTACATCTTCGTATTCATCGTTCCAGGTAGAGTTGCAATCGGCACTTAGACGCCGCCAATGGTTCTCACGCTCGCGATCACTGGGGATGCCTGCACAAACCTGTACAACAGTTATTTTATCATGCCTTTTGCTTCGTTGATATCTGTCTTCGCATGACCATCTTAATATCACTTCTATTCCTGTGGAGGGCTATTGATGAGGTACCCCAACCCGGTGCCGGCCCGCACTTTGACTGATGTAACAGAAAGTGACGTTGGAGGTAACGCAGGACGTCGCCGAAGCAAAAGGCTGCCGTGGGAACTTTTTCCAGCCGTATGCAAGCCGTATACTTACGGTCGTAAGGACCGTATTTTTACACGGTATATATATGGTGGACCCTCAACAGAAATCTTTACAGTGCTCAACTGTACCGTAAACCACCGTAATTCTTGCAGTCGTAACCGTAACGGTACGGTGGGGATCCCTGAGAGTCAGAGATGTGCTTCCAGACCAATCTATCGTCCTCAACGCCCCAGCATTCGAATGTGCCGCAGTTGTTGAAGAGAGCGTAACCTCCGGTTGGCAGCAGTTTCGCCCTATTTCCCTAGTGAAGGACGCCTGGACCTTTTGTAATGGTGGGGTGCAGCACGATCTTCTGGGAAACCCCGGCATTGGGATCGGAATTAAGTTTCCGACTCGGAGGATTCCAAGTTTGTGGCCCTGGAATTAACCGGTGTACGATTCCAGTCATTTCGTCCGCGGAGAGGTTCTCCACGCTGGGAGGGTGAGTGCAGTCGAGAAAAGACCTTCGGCGGTGATTGTGAAGAAGACCTAGCGGCCAGCCAGACACAATTGATCAACCTCGAATGCAACGTCGTAAAGATGTCGACAGGTTTGGTTGGAGACAGGTCATCTTCCACTCATAAACAGATGCCAACTACGTTAACATGGTTCGCGGAACGACCGACGAGACGTCGCAGTATGTAAAAATGAACAAGATGTCTGGGGCTACCAGTAGATCCGAGTCTGACAAGAGCAATGCTATGAACATCAATTTGACGGAGATCCTTGAAAACCACAGAACTGCTTGCGGAGTACTTAGCAGGAACAAAAACAGGTAAGTAGTAGCTCGATTTGAGGTCGAGGAAGGATGGTCACGGGTGAGTGACACTCCGCCGGTGCCAAAGTGTTGTCTTGGCCGATGCCGATTTCGGCACCGTTTGTTCAGTTTCGAAAATTGACATTGCCGGGCAAAGCGATGCATATAATATTTTTGTAATACCCGTATTCCTCGCAGGATTGAAAGGAGCGACCGGAGCTTGACACAAAGTTTCATATTAGCCGGAGATTTCATATCGGATTCGCACTAGCGGCCGGCGCCGCTAGGCCGCTGCCGGCTGAACCTTGCTTTATTCCGCACAGATCACCAACAGATCACCACGAATATCCACAGTGAAGATCCAAATTTGGTCTTGGATGGCTGGAGCTGGAGAGGGTTGGCCGGAGTGTTTAGATCTAGCTTTCACAGATTTCGGGTATACTATCTACGGGTAAGGTCGCACTAAGTTTGGTCTTGTGTGGCGAGGTGGTTGGGCATCACAGATTTCGGGTAATATCCACGGTTAAGGTCGCACTAAGTTTGGTTTTGTGTGGCTGGAGAAGGTTGCCGGGTGTTTAGGCATCACAGATTTCGCGTAGTATCTACGGTTGAGGTCGCACTAAGCTTGGTGTTGTGTGGCTGGAGAGGGTTGCCGGGTGTTTGGGCATCACAGATTTCGCGTAGTATCTACGGTTGAGGTCGCACTAAGTTTGGTATTGTGTGGCAAGGGCAAGTGTTTGTTCTGCACAGATCAGAGGGAATATCTACGGTTGAGGTCGCACTAAGTTTGGTCTTGCGTGGCTAGAGAGGGTTGCAGGGTGTTTGGGCATCACAGATTTCGGGTACGGGGTTTTGACTGTGGGGGACCTTGCTAAAGCAAGGTGATATACGGAAGTTCGAGTTGGCAGCCAGAATGACCTTGGTATGGAAACCGAGAGCACCACGCTGATAAGCGAGATTGCCGATGGCGTGATGGATGATGGCCGCTCTTACCGGTTATCAGGACCCCGTGTAGTCACAAACATGACATACAGAATGTCAGCTTAAATGTTTGTTGTGCCCTGTTATTATTTTTTTGAGTGAGATATACGTAGAACAAACAGTATTAACCATGTATCAGTTTGCATCCCGATTTTGAACCTGCGTGCACTCTTAATGTACATGTCCGCTGGAATAACATTTCTGTCATTGTATTTGTGTCCTCGCGGCATAGTGCAATATTACGAGCTCATCGTTATTGTGCCCCCCTCCTCGAAACATTTTTGTTCGCTGTTCACCGAACCGTTCTCCACGGCTTTTCGTCCACCAGAATCGCCATTCCGTCCGTCGGATCACGTATTTTTGGTTCAATAACCGAGGCTTTCTGGTCCTGCCAACAAAGCCTTTCTGTTCGCTCTTTACATATCTCAACAAATATCCGATCAATTCATCTGATCTCAAGTGCTATTCTGCTCAGCTTTAGGAGTACTTCCAAGGAAAAAATAACCAATAGTGCGTATCTACGCCAATTGATCTACTGGCTTTGAGTTTCGGCTCGACTGTTTCAGGGCAACTCATGCAGTGCAGTGATACTTCTCGTTCTCAAATCACTCACCGCTGATTGGTTCTGAGGAATTTCAAAACATTTACAAAGTAGCAGGTAGCAGTGATCTGTGGAACAGAATTGGCCGATTTTGGTTGATGCAGCAGTTGAAAATGGAGAGTATTCATAATCCCTGATTCCGGGTGCCTCGAATCATAGGCTCGAAGCTTGGGGATGTTGATTGGGAATATCAATGTTGATGCGGCCTTGCTGTGTGTAGTTATGGCATTCAGGCCCACCCTTGTTCAACAGTCTCTTCAAGCCTTCAACTTCAACTGCAATGAAGAACTGTTGTGCCGACAGGACATTGAGACAAGTTCAGAATCAAAGAATCCAAGAAACACAACATCTCCGAGATCACCGAGAGCTACCCTCGCTTCATTTGGGCTCCAGCGTCAGCGCATCAGCATTCACCTCGATTACAATACTCGAACTCAGCCAATATTGATGATTTACATCCTAATAATCCCTATCATTTGTTTTGACCCTTCTGCTACCAGGGACAATAAAGGCCTGCACAAGGTCGGTGTCCTAAGCAAAGAACTAGCTTCAACGACGTAAACTCAGATCCAGTGAAATATCCAAAAGCAGCCACATTACTGGAAAACCCCCACCTGGAGCATTCCCACCACATCATGATTTATTCTCGATATCGAACCATCACCTCTCGATCTACTGGATACTTGCTCTAAATATCTGAATCAGCCCCTTACCATATCCCGAAGCCTTGTGAAAATTTAGTGAATTTTGCAGGCGTCCCAAATGTTTTGCGGACATGTCAACTCTGTATTTTACGGACCTCGAACTGTATTTTGCGGGAATCAGTGATTTCCCTGCAAGATAAACTTCGGGATTAGCGCATCTGTTTTTTGCACAGATAGCGTTGAGAGGTCTATTTTTATTGTGGAAGGTCCGAAAAAACCAAAATCTTTTGCAGCTGATTGAATGTACAATTTGAACACCATACATGTGGACTCCTCTCATGTCCCTTGTAATACAGAAGAGGTTCGCTGTTTTCTAGCTCGAAGTCCCTTGCGCAGAGAAACCACTGGTTTGATCGCTGATGAACAAACGACTAGGCTCCAAATCTGGATGCAAACGGAGGCATGGTTAATGCTACTTATCTCACTCGAAAAATAAATAAGAACAGGGCACGACAAAAATTCAGACTGACATTCTGTATGTCATGTTTGTGACTACACGGGGTCCTGATGACCGGTAAGAGCGGCCATCATCCATCACACCATCGGCAAACTCGCTTATCAGCGTGGTGCTCTCGGTTTCCATACCTTGGCCACACTTCGGCCCATGACCACACCTACATACGGCAAGACTGTGTTCAACTCGCCTGATGGAGGTAACAGTACATTGAACCCAGCAACACAAAAATTAGTACGGTATTCTTTCCGAATTCATACATCAACCCCAGGTACCATAATTTGCGCTTTGCGTGGAGTTTGACTATGAGACACTGGAGACTACTAGAAACTGTGCTCGATCTGAGGTAAACCCATACCCCTGGAAAGAATTTCATGAGATCTCTTGGTGTAGAACAGGAATCACAATGTCGTCCTCGATGCGCACAGTCGGGTCGTAGGTGTTGACCAGAACTCGCTCTTTTGCCCACTCAGTGATCTTGTCAAATTTGCGGCAAGTATGTGCCACGTTGCCCTTGACCCGGCTCTCATTTGCTTTGGAATCCCATTGCCAACTAGGAAATATAATCAGGCAGGATAAACAAGAATACAGGTGGAGTCGCCTACACAATTACACTGGTGTCCACATGGCACATAATGGACTGGCGGAGCCAATCGATGCAATGCGCTGGTTGCGGATTTGAGAAAAGAAATTAAGCGAATCTAAGACGTCGGGCGACATACAGATGTGCTCCGTGGCATGTTTCTGAGCAGAAATGTGATTATTTGACGTGGAGATGCGCCAGTCCGGATAGTAGTCCGGATCGAGCTGGGATGAAGGGTCAGAACTTGAACGTGGCGGTAGCTCGAGGAACTTACCGCCATTCTGACCTTATTCTACAGGGCAGTCAGCTCAAGTACTCACACATCTCGCGTGAACCTCACCAAACAGTGGAGGTTGTGAAATACGTCAAGCTCCGCAATCTGATTCAAGAGTCAGAGCCGTGAGTCGAGAAACGGATGTTACAGACGTAGTGCCCTGGGTCTCCGGGAATTGCGTGGGTTTTATTGGGCAGGCGCGCAGCCTCTTCCTTTGTGATTCTGGACACTCCGACTTGGTTGCAATGAGTCTCAAGCGAATAGTGTCCGGATAATCTCACAATTATACAAGTCACTCCACATTAGATCCAATTCGGGTGATGAAGGGATTTGGAACGGGGACAGATCGCCTGTGCACAAGATGAGACTGTGTGTATCGCACAGAAGAGAGAGTTCACCTGGAAATCCGAGGTGATAGACTTTGACCTCATTCTCTACAGCGCTCAAGGCGGGGGCTTGTGTTATCGTCAATGGCAGCACGAGAGGGGCTGACTAGAAACACGGACAATAGAGTACTTTCTGAGATCCCAGCGGCATGCCGCCGTCTGCCTGTGACGGCCGTCGAAGAAGAACAGTGACCAGAACCACCAAAGCCATGGTTTCAATGACGAGCAGTACAGCCAATGCGTGATGCATAATCCATGCAGAGAATTTGCGGATACCTGTTGGTTGAAGCGAGGGAGCGTCGACATCAGCTTCATCCAGCAATTCTCGTGTATCATTGGAGAGTGGCTGATATTCGTGGTCTTTTGACATCTTGCGGGTGGATTGGGCCAAAAGAAAGAGTCGGAAGTGAGTTATTGAATAACTCAGGCTGTCGTTCCTTCAGGACTGCATTGTTACAAATTTGGCGATAGAGCGGTCGAAGGCGGCTCGAGAGTTGACACAAATCCCCGCCCTTCTCGGAAGCCCTGAACTACGCCGGCTCGTTCGTTTCAATGCCAGCCCTCAAAATAGAGCAGCGCAAACACGCGAAGCATCAAAAACACAATCGTTCCAGTTTCTCCTGCGAGTTTTTGTATTCTAACCCTGACCACTCGCAGCTTCTATGAATGCCAGCCATCACGGCAAATTGTAACAGCCAACATCGAATCATTGTAACCGAGTAACCGACTTCTTTTGAGTGCCTTCTATTACGTAAGGATTACACAAGAGAGTATGTACCAGACATGCGCCGCCAAATTCCTTCAGAGGGCACCGTTGTGGATGCCAGTCCCCTGCCAAAGACACCGCGTGCTCAAAGTTCAATTGTACCAATTCTCCGGACTGCTCGAACGCTCATTTTTAGAGAAGGACTCAAGAAGTATAAAACCTGCTCCAACTTGCGATCAAGCCAGAATTACTGAAAATTACTGAACTCTTCAGTTAATCCCTTCTCTTGCGATAATGGTGTTTGCGAATTTGCCTGCTCTCTTTGCCTTGACCATGGCGGCATTGGCGGTGGCCAGACCCACAGTAGTAAGCTCTTATGCCCGATAGATGCTCAGTAGTTCATATCAACCACAGCCTACGGTGGACGCAGTCAATAAAACGTGGAGTTGTGACACCGTCGAAGGCGTCGACGGGGTCAACTGCAACTGGGCCCGCGAGAACCTGGTCGACGCAGTCAATAAAAAGTGGGGTCGTGACACCGTCGAAGGCGTCGACGGGGTCAACTGCAACTGGGCCCGCGAGAACCTGGTCGACGCAGTCAATAAAAAGTGGAGTCGTGACACCGTCGAAGGCGTCGACGGGGTCAACTGTAACTGGGCCCGCGAGAACCTGGTCGACGCGGCCAACAAGAAATGGAATTGCGTCGAAGGCGTCGACGGATTCAACTGCAACGGGAGCCGCGACGCGTCTAACGTCGAGTAAGCTCAACTCTCCCTTATAATCCGATGAACTCTGAGCATTCCTCGGCAGCTAAAATCCACTCACTGGTTCTCGCTCAAGAATCATTTGTAGACTTCTGTGCTGGGTGATCATTTTTTTGATCAAGGGTGTCATATTTATGTTGTAAACTTATACTCGGTCGTATCAATCGTATTGTCGTATGAGAATGGTGGAAGCGAGAGAGGCAGCACTAGGCAGGCATCAAAATTTACAAGAAAGCGCTTCTTTGATACTAGCGCTAAGAGAACTCGAGGGTATCCGATCCAGCTGTGTTCCACATACGACGTCCAGTTTTGAGTGTATACAAAAATGAAGCCTGTCGGTAGCCATCAGAAGAGTGGGGCAGAATTGTGAAGGTAGAGACGTACCGAGCTTGAACCAAGATCAGTGGAGGTCCCAGAGATTCAATTACGTCCAGGGGTTTTTGAAGGTTGCTGAGATGACCTCCAAGTCTTTAGAAGAAAACACGGTCTCAGAGATTCTCATTCTGCTGCAGGTAGTCGAAATCATCCCGCTGCTTTCTGACCCAGAACGCAAAAGATGTCCGATTCATTCTAAGCTTGAGCGTGTTGGGACAGTGTGATCCAGGAAGGATGAACAAGGAGACGAGGAAGACAGAATTATGAATGCGGAAACACGGCCACCTTGGAGACAATTAAACGAGCATACGAAGTAGAGACGTACCGAACCCGTTAGGGCGCAACTTTGCCGCAACTCTCGGTTCACGATGAGATTTTGGCTCGCCGGGAGGTAGGTAGGTAGGTAGCATTACACGGCCGGTCCGAATAACGAACGCCGGGCCCAGGAATTCTCCCGGTGTACAAAGCAAGCTAATTTGAAATACACCATCGTTCCTGGACTCAATCCTGTCATCTAAGCCAAGCTCGCAGATCCCATAGGTTCCCCCATGCCCCACGGTAGAGCTTAGACCAACAGAACCGAGCATATTGTTGAACCTGGAAATAGCCTATCAGTTATTGCGCTTCCGATACAGGTCTGTCGCATAGAAAATTTGTAGGACATCATGCACAAATTTACCCGTGAGGACAATGGTCGAGCGCTCATATATTATGGCTTTTAGAAAAGCAATCGAGTCGTCCATTGTAGACATCGGCTGTAGCTTCGGTACGGTGTGGAACAATTTAGCCAAGAAAATGCTGCGAATTTTGAGAACGTCAGCATTAGACCGACATTCAAGCAGAGCATGTTCTGGGCTTTCCACTTTGACTCTACAGAAGCGACAGACTCGTTCATGTCTGGGTACAGGTTGGTGTGCATGATCTGTGTGCCGCAACCTCTCCAAGGCAAGTCGATGGGTGGACAGCATAATACGCTCACGTACGTGAAACTGCGAGGAATACAACGAGCGCAGTACAGTCGTGACGCGGAACGACGGCAGCGTACAGTTTTTTTGTCTGGTGGCGCGAGGATGCAATTGACAATGGATTGGTACATAATGCACACTGTGGGCCTACCAACACAAGTCCTCCCGCCCCTGTGGTACCGCAACCATATGCGACAAGATGGGTCGTTCAGTTTTTTCTGCATGAACGATTTCAATGAAAAAAAAAAAAAAAACATACTAAAATCACGATTGAGTCGTGAGCAAGTAACCATGTCTGGGTTGAAATTCAAGTCAACTAGGGGCGCTCTGGGGCGCTTCGCCGATCGTGGTTCGCCGGCGGCATGACACATGCGGCAGCGTGAGATAGGGAGGACGTAAGCGCTTGACCTTGTTATCTCTCCCTCGATGCCCAGTTACCCTAATGGCGGTGATTCCCCACCAGACTATACCACAGAGCCTGGGGATGATTGGGCACCGTCCAGGACTCAGAATGTTTCCCATACGAGGTCCCAAAGTCGCGGTACAGCCTCAGCTTCTGAGCCACGCTACGGTGGGTCCGGAAAGATTGGTGTATTGTTTACCATTGACTAAACCTCAGTCTACTACCATGTCTATGCTCCGGATGGAATGCTGCGTTGGTTGAAGAATCCTTGCTTAACGAATCCATTCGTCGGCCGCATCAAGGCAACATCTGTTCCCCCACCTCTCACCGCTGCTTCGCTGAGGCGGGCGATAGTGCAAGCCGAAGGACTCCCGGACCCCCTCGGGGATCTCACCAGTCTGTTTCAGACGAGGGATTCCCGGAAGGCGATGAATACGAGCGCTCGTGTAGACATCTTTGGCGGTGAGCTTGGAGCAACTGCCAAGACAGCAGTGGCCCTTGTCTTCGTAACCAGCCCAAAGAAATCGCTTGTAGTGACATCCGAGAACGACGCGCAGGATTATTTCGGGAACGAGCTACCTCAATGTGAGTCCGTTTGTCCGATTCTTCCACTCCTCCTGCATTGATCATCCAGTACACTATCGGCTCTACAACCGCGGGGGCGAGGCCCAATCGGTACGCCCTCTGGATTGGAATGAGCCTTCCCTCGGGCGAATCAAAAGAGAATTGATTTGCCCACCTCGCAATGCACTTTGTGTCAAGAGACGCATTGCCAAACTGGAGGGAAAACCGATCTATCAATTTGCAGATCTATTCACCGGTGTAGGGGCTGACAATCCACACCCTTCTGATGGCTTCATGAACGATAGGATTGGCTCCAACCAAGAAAATCCGATCCTCATTGTGCAGCCTGAGCGCCGCCCTGGATTATACAATCGACCAGTTCAAATCGTTGCTTTACCGCCGGGAGTGGATCCCAGGTATTGGGGATGGGATTCCAAGTGGTTGCGCCCTTCGCCGGGTGACATTCTTCAGACCGACGGTGTCGCTCGGACCGAGAAGGACAGTTACAGCTCCTCGTATGTGTACACTGCTGTGGATACGAGTGGAAGACAAGGATGTGGGTAACGATGCGCTCCTTATTTCTGCACTGATGTAGTCTTTTCTTTTTTGACTGGCAGGGATCTCAGCACGTAAGATTCCATTCATTTTTTGCTCGTTTCTGTTCTGATTCTAATCTATCGTCAAGACTCCGCGCACAGCAGACTTCTCGATGAACCTGAAAGTTCATGTAGCATTCAGTGATGCATCATATACTCGAGCTCGGAAACTAGTCTGCTGTATGCAAATGTAAGTTATGCCGACCCCGAGACGCTCATACAACAGCGGTTGGTGGACGGCCCAAATTTCCGGAGTAGATATCATCGGTCAACCAGGATGGTTTAGGATGTTCACCTTGAATCAGTTTCACTTGTAAACTCGTATATGTAAACCCTGCCTTCGTTCTCTTTACCATCCTTCAACGAATCGACGTCACGCACGTCTCTGCGGCTGACCTTTAAGGTTCAACTCTGATCAAGTGTTGAAGGAAAAGCGTACGAAGGGGTGCGGAGAACATACCTATATGAGAAAGTCCACGGAAATTTCCCGTGGACCTGGTGGACCTGGTGGACTTGGTGGACTCGGTGGACTTTTCTTATGGACAAAGCTGTGCTTGTTTGTCGGGGGTGTGACGAAGGCGTGACATCCGATCTCTGTTCCGCCCACCGACGCCATGCAACGACATCGCCTGTTGTGGATTCCCGCCTAGTTCCAAATGAGCTCTATGCTCACCATTAGATCATCTGTTGACTTCTCCACCCGATGTTGGACGCTCCGAATCGCTCATCACGTCTCTCGGTGCTCCCACATAACAAGTCGCATCTGCTCGCCCGGACTAGTACTACCTCGCCGCTTCAGACCTCGCCCGCAGGTTCCCGGCGTATGTTGCGCATCCCCCTCGTTTTTCCGCCTCGCCTCGCCCGTCATTGTCTCTCCAGCGCCATTGCCTTCGACAGCCGCGGATCCCGATGCCCTAGGCCTATGGCAGAGCCCTATTCTCATGCTCGACTCGAGGCTCTTCGAGGACATGTATACCTTCGATTAATTGTCGCACCCGTTCCATAGCTCGTCTGTTACAGTACTGCCTCCGAATTACATTCTTCTATTTTGGCTCTTTCAGTGGTACCCCTCCTGAGAGTTCAGAGAGACCGGGAGATTTCCTTCACTGCAGCCAATGAACACAGCACGCGTTGGAACTATTTGAAGGCGGGATGAGACACCGCTGACGTCTGGACGCAATTACCATTTTGGGTGCTACCATGGCGCGCTTACCTAAATTGTCCACCAAGTCCACGGCGTCCACGAGGTCCACAGGTTTTGGTGGACTTTCGCAGTCAGGGATTTTCTGGGGGTGCGTTTGCGCAGGAAACGCTACGGGACGTGTATGGAAGTAGCGAGCTATTCCCACGCTCTACTCTCGCGCTCTAGTACTGTTGTGCAGAGTGCATGATAATGACCGAACTGGCACCCAGCGGCGGAGTAGGCCAGACTCCGAACTCTAAACCCTAAGCCTGAACTTGATGGATGCATGCCCCCACAGTCAGAATGAGGAAAAGATGAACTGCAGATCACTGCGGCAGCAGACCAGTCGAAGTTGATGTCCTTTCGACATGCGCGTAAGTAAGTGGGCGATTGAGAAAGAAAGAAACAGACGTACAGCGACCAAGTCTGCTTCGTAAGCTCGCGCCACGCATCTGTTTCCCGCTCACTCGCACAACGGGTGAAGCGCTCATGACTTGTGCCATCATCATCGCAGCATAGCTGAACAGCACGAAGAAATGACGAGGCGGAACATCATCGTGGAAGGGTAGATAAGTGGCGGGCACCTCTTTTGGGTGCCATGGCTGATTTTATACCTTGGTTGGAGCCAGCTACAGCAGGCACCGCTCAGGATCTGTCATTTAAAATTCAACACCAAACCCCAGTGCCCCGAGAATATTTCAAAGGCGCGTTGTTGCTGACTGGAGCTAGGGGTTTGTCAGGGTTTGTGTTGACCCGCTGAAGGTCGACTGAATCCGCTTTTGTGCTTGTGCTTGTCATGTGTCAACACCTAAATGGGCAGTAAAGGTGTTCTTAGCCCTCGAATTTTTTTTGTGGAACGTTTAGATAGAGGGTCTCCTACTGGGCTGATTCTTGCCTCTAGAAACCAACGCCACCTGGTAATTGGACCGACCATGTCGATCCTCCTCTCCCGTCGAAATGGAGCTATGGTCTAGGACCTAGCCGGCAGAGAGCCGCCCGGGGAAATGTGCAAACGCACACGCTCCGAAAACCCGCCATGCGCAGTGTAGAGCTTGGGATACTTACTTGCTCAGGCTCGCGGACGGCCTGCATCGCAACTGTCCCACACCCAACCCCAAATACGACGACGGCGACCGGGGTGCATCAATTGATCAAATGACGCCCCGGACGCCCCTAACTTAGACTCGCCTCTGTAACAATGACTCCCTTGCCCCATTACGGAACTTTCCGGAGTACCCCTCAACCGGCACAATATTTTGCTACTCGGCATCGTCGAACCGTGGGAGCTGCCCGGCGGGAACTACCGGTTCATCGAGTCTCTGCCGAATAATGTGGCGTCCCCATTTTTCGAAGCCGCCATATTTTTTTGTGTGAAACCTCGGAATCCCTACCTTCGTGAAAATATGACGCCGTATCTTTGCTAATGCGACAGCAAACGGGGTAGCGAAGGATACCTTCGGTGGTGTAGAGACGCATTCAATGTGTGAAGACATGAAATAATGTGGAGGGTGACTTGGACCGCCAAAACTTCCAATGGTTGATTGTATTGCTTGCTTCCATTCCTTTAGCATTTCTACTCGGACAAATTCGGTATCAAAAACCTCTAGATCTATTTATTCTTTCGTGCTTCAGAAGGAACGAATCTACTGCTGCAAGTACATATTAGTGTTCAAATTCAAACTTCAACAACGATGGACACATACTGGAACTAATTCGACGAATAATTGGGCCCCGGCCACTGATTGGTTGGATGTCCATAATTCGTCGAGTATCTCGAAAAGCCCCCTTGCTGTGAAGCAGGAGGGGACGTAGCGTAAGGTGCCATCGGTGGTGGGGCATAACTGTTGTGTGCCGGGACGGCAGGCGGGTAGTGCACATTGGATCCAAGGTATGTCTGCTGAGGTCCACCTCGTTGATTGGGAATTTGGGGGTTAAAATTAGGCATGTAGTTTAAGTGAGTTGCTCCCGGCGCATGCGAACCAAATGGTGTGGATTGGGGATGCCTCAAATTTGAGTAAGGGGAGCGGTCGTTCTGTGGAGGAGCGTACGAGCTAGACCCAGGTGGTGGGCTAAGCGGAAGAAATTCTGATTGTGAAGTATCCGAGGGATTTTCCTCCGCAACAAGGAGGTATTCACATTGGAGCCCCTTGTGGGTGCATCTTTGACAGGGCTTTTGCTGTAAGTCGTCGGACGCGCACTGATTAATACCAGGCCATTTTGTCAGCGGTGTACGAGAAAGACAGATCTGGCGCTCACTTTAACCTTACGTCTGGTCAAACGTTAATGAGGGATCTGAAGAAAGAGATGAGGTCCTCACTTGCGACAGTTTTGGCAGGCAACATAAACCCTCGTGCGCCTTTGTGAAGGAGATGCGGACATTTTGATGGTGTCCTTCGAAAAACGGAGCTGACCTTTATAGAGTTTCGTTGACGGTAGACATCTGGAGAGCTATACTATGCAGTCCCTGGGCACGGCTAGAATTGCAAACGAAAGATAAAATGAGAGAATAGAACAGGCCTCGCAAGTTTTATTTTTTTGATGGTGAGAGGGATTCAAGTCAAATTCTATGGAGCGTGCTCAAATCCTGGGCCATTTAATTGGTAGAAATGGTGATCGAGCCATTGCAAGAGCAGCGAGCCACGGCCACAATTGAGTACGGGCTTCAATGAAAGTGCAAACCATCACTTCCTGTGCGATTCGATGATCAGCGATGGACGCGACACGGAGAAATAGCTCCCGACTTCGTTGTAAACGGCACTGCCTCTTTTGGTACTTACTGCCCCGCTCTGCCTTTCATACAGTTCAAGGGATATACATGAACACTTATAATGTAGAACCTATATAGAAGCAATGTAGCAACAGCCTACGATTGCGTGTTACTGTCCCGATCATCATGTCGACTTTTTCGTGCGGAACTGTGATCCAGAACCAGGTAGTTGCCGTCGAGATGTAACTCGGCACTCCTTTCAATGCACGAAAGCACAGATTTACCAAGGTCCCGATGTTCCGTCTACCTATTCTATATTTGCGTGCTGCCCCGATGGGGCATGCTTTGAACAGACTCCAATAGAGATTGGCCAGCGCCACAAAGGATTCGGAAGCAGTTCAAGGGGACGATCTTGCGTCAATATATTCTATATTATTCACAGGCGGATTGATTGCAGACTTTGACACATATGAATGCACTTGAGGCTGCGCCAGCTCAACAAAGGCATCAACAGCTTAAGGTATTGCGATGCGCGTTTTCATTGGTCACAGAAACAGCAAGGCACAACACATTGCGCCGAGTTCTGAATCTGTGGACGGAGTTAGCATATTTGATGGTTGTGCATTCCACCGGTACTAACAAAAATCAGATCGGCTCACAGTGGGGCAACCACGTTCCAGAACTGCGACTGCGCCGCTCGCCTCGCTGGCTTTGACGCTCGAGCCATCCTTCACGGGTTTCAGAGGGTAGACGCCAGTTTGTCTCGGGTATATCCAAGTTTTGTTATGGATTGAGGTCAAATTGAAGCTGTGTAAAGTGTCTAGCAAGGCTTGATTCATAAGTCATAGTATCGCAACGAGAAAGAGCGACTTCAAGATGACGGAGACCAAACGGGGAGTGAGCGGTTATTTCTAGCCGCTACACTTTCGGGAGCGAGAAGAATCCCGTAAGCAGCGGGGACAGAGATTTAATGACCGGGAATGCGAACTCAGAAAAGTCAATCAAGGGTCATTCGCAGTGGAAACTAGCGTACGCTGGACCGGCACGGCGGCACCTCATGCACGAATCTCCTCGCTCGTAAGATGTCGACAGATACCGGGTGTGCAAGGCAGAAACCTCTGAGCATACTGTGCTGCGCGACGGATCAGAGAGTTCATGGGGGGAAAGGTCAAACTCCGTAATCCCCGCAGCCCTGACGACAAGGTAAAGAGACGTGAAGTGTTTGGAGCTGTTAGCGCTGATCAGCTGATCGGTCGATTGGCACCCTCGCAACCAGCTCGCAACACCCTCCTTCATTCAGTCTACTGAACCCGATTTCGCGGAAGCAACTTTTTACAACAAACGTAGCGCTAGCTTTCTAGCCGAAATGGACCACAATTCATTCGAATCATGAAGTGACGTTGAATGCGCCAAACTTAGTCCTTGTCCGCACCTGGTCCGGAGATGTCTAGTCTGACTACATGGCTGCGGCGATCTTCGAACTTGGCAACTGAGTCGATATCGCCCGGGCTGCCTGCTTGAAGACTGCGCCGTGAATAGGAGCTGTTCTGTAAGCACCAGTCTGAGACTCTGAAGCCTTGCCTTTCTGTCGCCCCTCAGGTATATTTCACTGTTTAGGTCCTGCCAGTTCGGCGTTTACTGACAAAACCTTTCGAACCGGCGTTTAACAATTGTCCCCAGGCTAGGGACCCAGGACAGGGATCTAGGCCTGCTGCCGGTGAGTACAAGCATATTCGTCCGGTCGCAATTCATCACAGTCACGGAACACGACTGGAACGGTGCACGGCGAGAAGTTGCTGGTCAGGGTCCTTTCCATATTTTTGGCGCTCAAACACTAGTACGTCCACATGATCCATTCCAGTTGAATCAATGATGTCGCGCGGGTGGAGGGGTGTAGACGACTGTGCCAGCGCTCGCAATGTTTTGTCTCTCTCTTCTCTCTCGCTCTTTGACTCCTACTATGGCATTGTGGAATTTCACAATTGAGGACACCAGTCCGTTCCTTGCCTACAGTTCGTTTTAATTCTGATATTTTCCGGATGCTGATACTCCTCAAGCTCCTTACGGTCCGTACCCACCAGTTCTCCGTGCCTTGACCCGGCTGAATTGATGATTCGTTAATTTGAACAGCTGACGGCTCGAACTGCGGGGTGACAAATGGCTGGATCCCATGGTACTTGAATGGCGAAGGGCGAACCGAAAATCGAATGGGAAAGGTTGACTCGTCAGATAGGTATCAAACAAGCGGCTTCCTCGCGAAAAATGGCGACCCAGGTGTGGGTGAATCCTACCACATAACGTCTCGCCACGGCGCATCAGTATCTGTCAACTTTTACGGTATTGTTTTTCTCCGTTCTTTCAGCTTCCCCAAGTACTCGAGAAACTAATTAGAGAGCCTCTTAGGAAGCAACATTTATCTTTATGGCACAACAAATGGCTCGTACCAAATCACTCTGGACGGTGCCGTATCCGCCTATGCCCCCACAGCATCGGACTTGTTATTTTCGAGCGGCAGTATCGCTGTGGGAACACATCTTGGTATGACTACTACAATCCATACTGACAGCGTTGATTAGGCTTATTCACAGTGACGCTGAGCGCTGCACCAAGCGACTCCGAGCAGCAGCTGGCCTTCGACCGGGCCATAATCTCGACTCCGCTTGTAGACAAGTAGGCTATTCTTCATTCAAGAATCAGTCCATGACTGACTTTGAACCTGTCAACGTAGTGCGACTCCGACTGAAGCTTTCTACGACAACACCGACACAACGCGGCTCACATACGCGGGAGTGTGGTCCACCCCATCCGCTTCAGGCATCCCGAACACGTCGGTTGAGCACCCATGGCACGAGACGGATAATTCAGCCAGTGTTTCGATGCAAATTGGACAGGGAGCAGTGGCGGTTTCGCTGTGGGGTATGGCAAACTGGGGCAATTGGATCTACTCAGTGGTGAGCCCAGAAGTTGATCGCCAGTACTATTGTTTAGTTCCCTCAATTTTCTCTTCAGGATCTTGATGGCTCTACAAATTCTTACAACGGCTCAACCTTTTTCCAAGTCCCTGATGCGCTTCTGTTTTATGAAAGCGGATTAGACCCCACAAACAACCACACTGTGCCTCCTCCTTGTATTCTTGTAAGAACCGACTGATATTTTCGCAGATTACGTTGTCTAATATATCTCCCGGGATGAACCTCGCCCTGAACTCTATCAGGGTTTATACAGTGGATGTCGTAGACAGGTAAGTCGTATATCTTCACCGTCCCCGGTTCCCCGCCTCATGACGTTTCTAAGCACCGCTGTTTCCGGCCCCACCGTCAGGTAAGGTTGATATTGGCACCTTCCATCGGGCTGAGAACATATTTCGTCAGTTCAAACCCACCTGATGCGAGCCTCGCTATCAGGTAAGTAGTACGGGCCTTGGCACCATTCCGTAGGCTTAAAACGTATTCGGCCAGTCCAAGCACACATGGAACGAGCCTCACAGCCTCGATTCCTTTACAACGTTCCTCAGATTCATTGAGTAGTTCAAGCCCACCTGGGACTTTGTATGCAGGTAGTGCAAGCACACATGGAACGAGCAGCAGCTCCACGGCCAGGTGCGTAGGGTATTCGATTCTTTTATAACGTTCCTCAGACTCATTGAGTAGTTCAAGCACACCTGGGACCTCAAGTTCCAGTAGACGATCCAGCGTCACTGTCGCAATTACCGCTGGCTCGATCGTTGGGGCAGCTTTACTGCTGGCATTTCTTGGTGCACTTTTGTGGTGGCGTCTACGACGCAGAGCCGCAATCCTCAAGGAAGTGACGCGAGTCGAGAGATACTCATACGTTCCGCCCGGATCCGGCACTCGGCCCGTGCCTCCAGCAGCGATTTTGAAGGGGGTTCACATTTTTAAGACTTCCCCTTCGAATTCGACTCCAATTGCTAGCGATATCTTGGCCCAACTATCACCTGTAAGGAAGCGCCGACCAGCTCCTTTTTCTTCGCCGCCGATCACTCCACCGATTGCTACTTCACCGGCGACCGCTACTTCACCGACAACGCCTCCACCGGCGATGACTCCACCCAACGTCGACATCGACCGGCTTGTGGAGCTGATTGCACAGCGCATCGATCCGACTGGCTTGGGAAATGGGGAGAATGATGCAGGCATTGCGCCACCCCAATACCGTGGTTGATGGGGCGTTGTCAGGTTTTATCGGACCTTCGTGGGGTCTCTCATTGACGAGGTAGAATGATTATGTGAAATTCCCTCAATATATATATACCCATTCTTTGTCACCAACCATGGAATCGGGCTCGCTTGCCCTATTGATATTATTCAAGTCGCATTGGAGTGCAACTTCGCTCATAAATTGTAAATTTTGTACAGGGCCTTGAGACATCTGTGAGTTTCGAAATTTTTGTATAGTGCTATGTTTTTAGGTTGGAGTCAAATTTACACTTTCTAGGAATCGAACCACTCTTTGTTTTCATTTGTTTGTTCAAGCGCATTCAACGCGTTTGATCACGTGATTGTAATGCACCATTTTCAACAAATCCGATTCTGCAAGCTCTGAAGCGGGTTTCTGGGAAAAAAATACAATGGATCGATATCGGATAAATGTGGCATATTTCAAGATGGTCCGTTCAATCAGGATCCAAAAAAATTCAAAACGGGAGTAATATTCCTAAGTACTGGTGAATACATGCCAAAAAATAATGAGTACAGGTAAGGTATATCGTAATTTCAAATCTTAAGCTAACTGACCCACATCCCACCCGAACTTCATCAGATACCACGGGCGCGCCAACTTCCCTGAGTCCCCTCAACAGGAGTGCTTTGACGCTTGCGCCGCATCGGGCTGGAATTGTTTCCTTTCCGTGATTTGGGTATTCCCAGAATAGATGGCACCGCTCGCATGACAGGTGCATCTGAAAGCTGGGCAGCGAGTGGACAGTGAGCTAGAGAGAGTAGTGTAGCCGGAGCGTAAATGCGCGGCTGTGATGTCACAATGGGACCGAGAGCTACTTGACTTTTAGACGGAATTAAATCAAATGGTGGAAAAACTCACTTGGACTCGTGATATCTCTCGCGGGAGAAGGAGAGTGCGAATGGACCCGGCGGTGAACAGGGATGTACACGCCAGAACTCGTACTTGGGGAAGGAGACGACTCTGAGGAGAGGTCCGTGCTTGGGCTTTGAGATAAAGGAGAAGACGATATCGAGAATGAATCTGCTCCTGAACGGGGTGGGATAGTTACTTGGAGCTGTTTGCGGATGAAACTCGACATTGTGTGCTACCCGTGAAGCCTGAGTGCTGTGGTACAGAATGGCGGGGATTCATATTCCTGACGTGCACATATTTCAGACTGGCATGAATCTGCGCAGCGCAAGGTAGAGAGGTAGTCATAAGTGACCTTCTAATGCATAGGATATAGTGTAGCAACTGCATGGAAATGAGTGTTATATCAACGCAGCAACCGGATGCCAACCTTTATCAATCTGCCTTCGCCTTCCCGTTTTGCAATTGGGTCGTCACTGTGAAGTGTCTTCAGACCATTAAAAAGGCTAATTCCTGGAGATGTCGACTGAGATACTCATGTTTGGATTTGTATCACGTCGAATAAGGTGGCGACGGCCCACTGCCGGTTGCAGAAAAGTTTAATACATCCGAAAGAGGATACAACCAAGTTGCACGCTGTCTTCACAAGTATTTTTAGTCCCGCACTGATGAATTAAGCTTGTGTTGATCCCAAATAGAACTGGCAAGCCGGTCGGCGTTCTTATTTGCTTTGGAACCAAAAACAGGCAAGGGCTGAGGACTCACGTGGTTGTCTGGCCTCAAAGCAAGTTCAAGTTGCAGCTACCAGTGCTGTGGGAATTTGATGTGTTCCATCATTTACAACGGCCAGGATGCTATAAACGCCCATTCGTGTTACCCTAGGAAAATTACAATAATATGAACGAGGTGTTTTACTTGTACTGCTCCGACTCGCCACCTTCGCTCCGTGTGTACGGATCGTTTTTTACATCTCGCCCCGCATTGGCAGGCTCGAACACCTGAAACATATCGCAATGCATTCAATATGGGGTGAATCTCCAGGGAAAGAAACAGAAACGGCAGTAGAAACGGGAGTGCAAACAAATTCAGACTCACATCGATGTGCGTCTCCGTCTGGGTGACGACCTGAATGGCGCCGAGCTCGATATCTCCGAGGCGACGGTTAGTCGCACGCGAGCGGCCGCCGGAGATTTCGTTGCTGGTGGTGGTGACTCCACCGTGCGACGACGCCCGCATGGTGCGGCGAGCATTGAGGGTGTACATCATCGAGATCGCGTACAACTTCGGGAGCATCTCGTTGAATGCGGTAGAGATAATGCCATATTCTGATCCGGGCAGTTGCGAGAATGCTAGGTTGAACATGGCACTGCACGGGATAAGTTGAACTGCCCCGAAACGAAGAGATGGTCAACTTGCCAGATGGCGGCAGGAGCGGCAGTTTGGAAGGTGAGGCGAACGAGAGAGTTGATGACTGTGCCGTTGTCAGAGAACATAGCGGAAGAGAAGGAAAAAGACGCACGGCCGATGGTTTGGGGGAGAACATTGCTCTTGGACTTGATCAAAAAGTAGGCGGTACAAGATGTCATGAGAATGTCGGCAGCTGAAATATAATTAAAAGGAAGATTCGTAAATGGAGGCGAATGCTACTTACCGAACACGGATCCCAAGTGTGCCGCAACTGGACGCGGAGTGAGTCTCCATCTGGTGAAACTCGCGACGGTACTTACACCAGTGGGAGATTTGAGGGGAGTTGTCGACGGTGATAAAATATGTCTGCAAGCGTGTCAGAGGACGGAAATCATAGCAACTAAAAACTACGGACCCCGACGACTATGGAAAGAAAGCCGAAGAGGAACAGAGTCGCTAGGGGAATCACAACATACAACTTTTTCGAGATGACCCAAAGGCGGTAGCAGAAGTATGACTGAACATAGAATCCACATAAGGCAGTCTGGTTGAAAGTCATTGTGAGTAACCGACATGCAAATGAGGATGAATGGACGCGCCATCAGCGGAGTGCCGGATTGCCACCAAGTCGTGTAATTGAGCAGAATCGCGCCGTCCAAGTCGCCGAACCACACGACACTGTTTATCCAGACGACCGCACTGAACCAGATGAGATTTTGTCAATTTCCCGGAAGGACGGAAGAAGGGAGGCGGCAAGGAAGCGCGTACAAGGAGTGAATGGTCTTGAGGACACTGATCAACATGAGGAACCCGACGTAGAGCTTGAATGCAAGCTTGTCATCGGGATATACCCAGTAGTAATGAGCGAATTGAGTGAACAGGATGCCCTGCAAGAAGATATCCATGCACCCGCCCACCAGCTTCATGTGCCGAGTGAGCTCATCGATCTCATATGCGGGAAAAGAGGGAACGCAGATGCAGGTACGCACCCAAGGACCTAACCAAAGCTCGGCAGTGCGGAGGGTAGCACCAGTGAGCGGACCGGACGACGACATTTTCAGTGACGTTTACAATGAGCGCGTTGACGTCGACGGATGAAGGAAGTATCGCCGAGGCTGCAGTTTTATACAAACGATAGATCCTCCCGTGTCAATCGAGTAGTCCCTGAGTAACCGAGTCTCACAGCATCGATATCTAGGGCACCCCTAATCCCGAGGCTATTCCAGAAAATGCAGCGGGGAAACTCTCTTCCACGTAGACTCCTGAGCGTTGGGGATTCAGAATGGACACTCTCGCGAGAGGACACTACGTTTTGGCGAATTTTCTCGGCTGAAAGGTGGTGGTTAATAACGTAGTTCATGTTCATCCATGCGGCAAATGCGACAAACTTAAGAAAAAAGCCCGATGTGTGCCGTGCCTGAAGGCCCGGTCTGCAGCCGTCGACCGAACGAAGAATCCGTTCCTGTGATCAAGGATAGTGCGATCATCAACTGTCTCTGAGTGGGTCAATAGGAGCACGCCCTGTATGACTATCTTGAGCGAGTCTTATCATCTCAACCAGAGTTCATTCGCAGAGCATATTCCGACAGAAAAATACCGCTCTGCACTGCCCGGTTCTGCACGAATCTTCCTCGTTTTTTGTCACCTGCACAGAACGCCGAGACTCGCGATCCATCGCGGCCGAGAGCCGGTCCAGGGTCGAGAAATCAGGGACGCTGTCGATATGATAAGGAAGTGAGGAGTAGATACGATATGTGATAGTCACGAGTTTGGGATGACGAGATGAATCCTGTTTGCAGCGAGGTCTTGGCGTAGACGAGGAAACAAGACTTCAATCAGGCAGTTCCAGATGTCTGTAGCATACGATCGTGGTCGCGTTGTATGTCGGTACAGAGCCTGCTTGTTCCTCATAGGGACCTCTGCAGTAATATATTCCTTCCTTCCTTCCTTCCAGAACGGTGATTTTCCAAGATGTCGCCGGAATTCGGAAAACATTCACACTTGAGGCTCGGCGCCCGAATATTTTGATGTCCAGACGACGAACCGCACAAATGCACAGGCTGTAAATTGGCTCCACTTCTGCGTAGTCGTGTCTCCGACAGCAGCACTAATGAACGGCACGAAAACAATCGTTTGCGTCAGACAGGGTTTGTAGTCCACGAGGTTTTCAGATTTTCTGAGAGTCAGAAGAGGCGGTGGACTCCAAGAGAGCTGGAATCGGCCATAAGATCGTACGAGAACGCGACAGAGTCGAACACATTTTTGGCGAACGACTCCTCGTCCTTCGGTAGAGTTCTGAACCCGAACGATGCAGTTTGTGACGTAGAGCTGGGAGAAGACAGAGCAGGCCGAGGAAAGCCAACGGGACTTAGAAAACTTAATGGTCAGGAGTCCCTGGAGCCCGAGATGGACCAAGTATACTGCGGTCTTTGGATGACACGATTCGCAAAGAATCTTCAAGTTGTGCCTGTGACTGCCTGTGAGTGCCGCCGCATCAGACACCAAAGGCAGGACACGAAGATTCCGTTGAGCGAACGCAAGAACCGAGTGCTGCGTAGGTTTAGCTTTCGCTCGAGTGAATGGCAAGACCTAAGGAATTACCACCGCAGGTGGTGCAAAACGAGATGAACGAAAAAACCAAAAAGCGTGTGCATGACTTGCTTCGGGTCATCTCGGGTGGCACCTTCCGCTCCTAGCCGCGTTTCCTTACTTGGCTCAGACCCTCACCGCGATTTTACCTTTCTCTCAACCTCGCAGCGAGAACCCTTGCATCACCGAACCCAGCAAGCCAGTAGCTTCAGAATGATTTTCGATGACTGAATTACTAAGAGGCCCACACGCGCACGCTCTTCCTCGCTCTTCGTTGCACCCAATGCTCTCGAGGCCGATCTCCACCGCGTGGCACACTCGACTTCACTTAGCATGCACGCTCGAATCGTCTGCGGTACTGGTACCGGCACTGCATTCGGCGCCTTTCTACGCTTGGTGATTCCCGAAGCGGAGCTAGGCACATCTTGGTAATGCCTGGCCACGGGGACCTCACAGTTGAAGCGCAGCGAGGCACACCTCCACAACTGTGGGGATGTCAAATTTGGCCCTTAATAATGTGGTTCAAGAATTATTCAGCCTCTTCTCAAGGCGGTCGCCGACTTATACGGTAATAATATACCGGAAAATTCGGGATTAGAAATTGGAGGGTTGAAAGGCCCTCGAATTTTTCGTCTAATTGCAATATAATGTCCACCATGACCGTGTATCTCAGTGAGTTCTTATTCACACTGCGAGCCAGCAGCTTCTGACGGGCAAAATCACAGTTTCTGGCTCGAATCGTGGCATCGGGTATGGAATCACCTCCGCCCTCGCTGCGCGCCCCAACACCATCGTCTTCGCGGGTGCACGGAACCCTGGCGCGCAGTCTTTGACTGAGCTCGCCGCCAAGCACCCCAACGTCCACCCCGTCAAACTCACAATGGCGGATCCGGTCGACAACGAGGCTGCTATCGCCCACATCCAGAACACAGCCGGACAGCTCGACGTTATTATCGCGAATGTGGGCGTCTTGCAGCACGTCGGCCCGCTCGCCAGCACGCCCCTCTCTCAATTCCAAGACCACTGGGAGGTGAACACGATGGGCCTGATCGTGCTCTTCCAAGCCGCGCACAAGCTCCTGCTCGCGTCCCCCACCGGCACGCCGACGCTCGCCTTCATCTCCTCCCTCGCTGCATCCGTGGGCTTCCCGTACTTCAATATGGGGCAGGCGACCTCCGGCGCCACGAAAGCAGCAGCGTAGGCTCGAATCCAGCCTGTTCTATCGAAACTGTATGGTGAGGTTGTGTCGATAGACAGGCTGGTCGATCGGAGTTTGAATTCCCAATACGCGCGAGATACCATAAAAGGCTATTAGATAAGCAAGTGTCGTTTAGGTCTTAGTGATGAGAATTGAATATATGGAAGATACACAAGGCTAAAAAAGAGATATTCAAGGCTACTAGCAAATTTTTGGCGTCATTTTCAGCTGGACTGAAGACTGTGGATTATTTTTCGATTCGCATTGCTGTTGTTTACATCAAATGCTAACGGCACCGCTCCGCCAAAAGTTCGCTTATATAATAGCCTATTTGGGGCAACTCGCGCGTATCGAGAATTTAAACTCCGATCGACCGGTCTGTCTATCGACACAACCTCACCACATAGTTTCGATACGACAGACGGTCACCGGTCTAAGTTCACGCAAAGTTCACGTAGTTCACCCAGTTTGTAGAGTTCACGGGTAAGCCGTGCACTTTTCAGTTCAAGGATTTACTGAGAGGAGCAACCAGTAGCTTCAAAATGATTTTCGATGACCGAATTACTGAGAGGCCCACACGCGCACGCTCGTTGCACCCAATGCTCTCGAGGCTGATCTCCACCGCATGGCACACTCGACTTCACTTGGCATGCACGCTCGAATCTTCTGCGATACTGGTACCGGCACTGCATTCGGCGCCTTTGTACGCTTGGTGATTCCCGAATAGTGATCACCACGGGTGGGGTCACCCGTGGCGGGGCGGCATCAGCAAATCACGGTTGCTGCCGTAGCACAGGTCCCCATTTACGTAGGACTACGGAGCACTGTGTAGCGCTGTAGCCGCACTGTAGCCCTCCGTAGAACTACTGATCCTACGTAGCACTACGTGGTGCTACGTAAATGGGGACCTGTGCTACGGCAGCAACCGTGATTTGCTGATGGGTTGCGGGTACGGGTAGGCTCGGGCACGGGTACAGATCAACTTTTGAGCACCCGCGCTAACCCGCCAGACCCGTACCAAACCCGTGCACCTGGCTTTAGTCCCATGCGGGCACGTTGTCAGGCCTCAGATATGCCTGTGCAAGGCAAATGATTCTTCTCTATCACTAGCATGACATCTCAGAACTATTCGCAAGGTTATACAGTTTTCGAGCAGGCTAAACTCACTCACATCAATACCTCCACCATCGGTATGACTGGCAGCATCGTGCTCAGAGGGCTCCAGATTCTCTCCCTCATGGAGGACGCAGTTGCTTACCGGTTCTCGGCATGCAAATTTCGAAGATCAACGTTCACTACCCGTGAATTTGGCAGTACGGGTAGAACGGGTGGCGGGTATCCGTGTGCCCGCGGGTGAAATGGCGGGTAACCCGTACCCGCGCCACGGGTCGGGTTCAGTGGCGGGTACGGGTACGGGTTGAGGTCAGTATACCAACGGGCCCCGACCCGTGGTGATCACTATTCGGAGCTAGGCACATCTTGGTAATGCCTGGGGACCTCACAGTTGAAGCGCAGCGAGGCACACCTCCACAACTGCGGGGATGTCAAATCTAGCCCCTCATAATGTGGTTCAAGAATTATTCAGCCTCTTTTCAAGGCGGTCGCTGACTTATACGATGATAATATACCGGAAAATTCGGGA
Source organism: Mycena sanguinolenta (assembly GCA_014462675.1). Taxonomy (NCBI): domain Eukaryota; kingdom Fungi; phylum Basidiomycota; class Agaricomycetes; order Agaricales; family Mycenaceae; genus Mycena; species Mycena sanguinolenta. The sequence continues at coordinate 1,931,186 of JACAZH010000020.1, forward strand.
TATGAAATTGAATAAAAGGCCCTCGAATTTTTCGTCTACTTGTCTACTTGCAATATAATGTCCACCAAAACCGTGTATCTCAGTGAGTTCTTATTCACACTGCGAGACAGCAGCTTCTGACGGGCGAAATCACAGTTTCTGGCGCGAATCGTGGCATCGGGTATGGACTCACCTCCGCCCTCGCGGCGCGCCCCAACACCATCGTCTTCGCGGGCGCACGGAACCCTGGCGCACAGTCGCTGACCGAGCTCGCGGCCAAGCACCCCAACGTCCACCCCGTCAAGCTCACCATGGCGGATCCAGTCGACAACGAGGCGGCTATCGCACACATACAGAAGACAGCCGGACAGCTCGACGTCATCATCGCGAACGTAGGCGTCTTGCAACACATCGGCCCGCTCGTCAGCACGCCGCTCTCCCAATTCCAAGACCACTGGGAGGTGAACACGATGGGCCTGATCGTGCTCTTCCAAGCCGCGCACAAGCTCCTCCTCGCGTCCCCCCACCGGCACGCCGACGCTCGCATTCATCTCCTCCCTCGCTGGATCCGTGGGCTGGCCGTACTTCGATATGGGGCAGGCGACCTACGGCGCCACCAAAGCGGCAGCGAATTATTTCGTGAAGGCGCTCGACGCGGAGCACCCCACGCTCGTTGCGCTGGCGATCCACCCTGGGTGGGTCGCGACGGAGCCGGGGAACGCGAGCGCCGTGCGGAACGGGCTGGAAAGGGCACCGGTCGATGTGGAGGAGTCGGTTGCGGGGGGTTTTGGCGCGCATCGATGGGGCGACGAAGGAGAAGAGCAGCGGGCGTTTTTGGAACTATAAGGCCATAAAGGATGGCATGCCTTGGGACGTTCCGACGGAGGAGGTTCCCTGGTAATTATCTGGATAGACGACCGACTTGCGAACGAGGCTCGTAGGCCAGATACTTATAAGTACAATACCTAAATGTACCACTAGTGTGTATGGATTCGAGCGCTTCTCAATGCACGACGACATTGGGTATACATCCATTGAATCTACATACTGCGATTTAAGTTGGGCGTCGATAAATTAGAAGGATTGTATGTATCTACCAACGTAGAGAGTCCAAGGTTCTCTATATACACGATTAGGTCATAATTTTGGCACACCCGAATCCGCGACCACACCCCACCCCTCACTTCTCTGAATCCGCCCCGCCCACAATGACCACCCCCGTCAAGATACTCGCGCCAGCCAGCATCAGCGCACAGCTCGCCAACACCGCGCCGCGTGCGCTCGCCACACCCGTCAACAAGCTCACCACCACAAACACATTCAGCGGCACACGGAACAGACTGCTCAGCGTCGCGCGGTTCTCGTTGGCAATGAGGGTGCCGCGGAGCATGCCCTGCACGGGGTAGTACATCCCCACGCACGCCTCGAAGACACAGAACGCGTAGAAGCGCCAGTGCTCGTCCTGCTGGCTGACGGCGACGGCGAGCGCGAGGGAGGACATGGCGAGGACGCAGGAGGAGAGCTTGGCGTGGGTGAGCAAGGAGGGCTCCGTGCTAATCGAGGTAAGGAAGGTGTAAAGGAGCGAGCCAAGCATCATGGAGAGCATGAAGCAGGAGAAGATGTAACCGAGGGGGAGGAGGCCCATGAGGGACGATTCTTGGAGGGACGGAACCCAGAGGAAGACGAAGAGGTACATGGAGCCCTCGAAGCACGTCTGCGTGATCCCGATGACGAGGAGGCGCGGGTCGTCGGCGACGATGCGGAGGGCGGCGCGCAGACGCGCGAGCTGGAAGGGGTCGGACATGACGGAGGAGGAGTCGGCGGTGGGCCCGCCGTAGTTCTCCACCCAGGTCGCGCCGATGACGACCCACGCGAGAATGAGGAGCGCGCCGGACGCGATGAACGGCGAAGCGAACGAGCCGCTGAAGCCGACAAGCTGGTTGGAAAAGACGCCCGCGCCGGTGGCGACGAGCCCATTGACGAGCGTCGCGCGGCCCATGATCGTCGACAGGTCCGCCTGCGGCAGCGCGTGCGTCGTCGCTGCTGATATCAGCCACGACTCGAACGCAGAGAACAGAATGGAGGTGGAGATGCCGCCGAGGATGCGGCCGACAAAAAGGACAGGGAACATCGGGACGAGGATGCAGAGGCACGCGAGGGTGTAGGTAATGCAGAAGACGAGGCAGAGCCGCTTGCGACCGTGCTGGTCGGCCCAGACGCCAATAAGGGGGCGCGAAGAGTCCCGCAGATACGAAACCCGTGACGAATAAAATCGCGACGGTCCGCTCGGGGAAGTTGTACTGCTCGCGATACAGCGAGTACACGTACGGGCCTTGTAGCCAGTCCGCGCCTTTGTGCGGTGTTAGCGTGTAGTATCTGTCGTGGCTGGGGACCCACCCATAACAATCGCATAGACGACAAGGTACTGTCTTGTCAGCGTGGCCAGTGCGCTCGCCGTTCCCGCTGCACTCAGCCCGCCCTCCACATGCTCCTGGTGAGTGTCCTTGGCAGCTAGTCGCTTCCGCTCTGCCGCCGCGCGCCGGTCAGCAATGAGCGCTATAAGACACCCAATGGAAAGCCAGAGGAGCTGGAATTCGTAGAAGTTGCCGCCGCTCAGCATCGTGGTGGAGGAGGATTAGGAGGATATAAAGACGAGGAACAAGTTTTCCTGGTCACACGATAGTTGATCGAATCATTATGCCGTAAGCGCGGGAGATCCGCGCAGATCGATTGCGGGGGGGCTCCGAATATGGGCTGGATACGCCGCGTTTGAGGCGGGCGAATGAGCCCGAATGTTGCATGAGTCGCGAGGGACAAGGACGGATCCGTGGGTGTCCATAAAAATCAATTTTCCAATTATTTAATCCCTAGTTGTAGCGATAATCGCCTACGGCTGGATTTAATAGCTGAAATAGCAGTTGAAGATTTGAGGACAACCCACTAGTGCGCTGTGCATGAGAACAAGAGTAACGCTGGAAATAAGAGAGAATCAGCTACAAAATTTGACAAAAAACGTAGGTACACCTCAGTACCGTCCCTGATACGCGCTATTTCATCAGGTGCAGACATGATGAAGAACTAATGAGGCAGGAAAATATCTCTTGCTACGTTTTGGAAGGTACAGAGACCCTGTGCCTTGTCGCGCCGCTGCTAACAGAAAAGGGTATATTTGCATACCATAACATGTACCTGGGCTTTGACAGGTCAATGCCGGAGCGAATATGGCCAAAAATAGCACGTGAACGTGTCTTTAGGCAGATAAGATAAGGGGACGGGCATTACCCGATCGAGCCGTACAATATTTGTTCTTATTTGTCCTCGAATAATTTCGTCCCTTTCATGTTCCAATGAATATCGTTTCATCCAGGCATTTTGGAAACTCACTTATGTGGGGAAAAATGTTCCTCCAACCAGTCGGCACCTGGCTCATGAAAGAAAATAGCACATTGAACAAAATTCAGTCATCTGCCGAAGGACTCGTGTGCGATAGCTTCGCTATGGCCATCATCAGGAAAACCAATCATAGCTATGGTTGCTATGCAACACTGGATAGTGCTGCATAGTGCTGCATAGTAACCATAGCTTCATCGAGTTTTCCTGATGATTATCTGGGTCCACTTGACCGGAATATACTCCAATTAGTTTTGTTTCTGGCAAGATGGAATTGAGTCATATAATAGCCTCGTTTCCAGTGTTGTCTGTTCAGCAATGGGATGGTTGTTGCCAACAGGAATTGTCATGGGTTCCCGGTCTGATTTTAGTTTGGTTGAGCTGTTGTACCAGACTTCTGAAGTTGTGGCGCCTTTTTCACTAACTTATAGCTTTATAGTACCTGAAATAATCAGTTTGTGAGGATAAATGAAAGGGAGGAAGTTCCTGGGATGTGCGCGCTCAGAAAACCTGTGATGATGAGGGCACAGCCACAGGCTGTCAGCCAACGATGCAGGATGAATAGCATACCAACAACTGCACCTATGGCTTCGCAGTCGCAGGCAAAAGTTTTGGAATTTATAATCACAGGAGCCTCATCTAGCCAGATTAAAAAAATCTCTTCAACCTCCTCGTAAAATATCTTATTAACGAGAAACCTGTTCAGCGGAGAAGGAAGTTGGCCAAAAATGGAAAAAGTGGCCAGATATGTTTGTTCTATGGTTAATTTTGAGAAATGTTTCTTATTGGACCCAAGGGATCTGTGGTGAAGGGAATTTGTTATTACTTTTACAAGTTTGAGCTCAGATCAATGCCATCACCAGCCAAATCAGGCCGCGCCGAAATCCTAATAACATCTTCAAACCTGCGCGAATCGTTTAGCTTTGGCTGAGAAAGTTGTAGGAAATCATCTTTTCAACAAAAGTACTTGGCCGCTTTTTTCGGATTTGGTTGAAAATCTTTTTGTACACTCAAAACCGTCGGAAATTAGCCTTTACTTCGACAATTCATCACTTAAAAAATTTCTGACCAGATAGAGTTACTCTAATCATGATTCTAAAGAAGGGTTACAGCATAACCTATGGACAGAAATGCTTTGTGGAAGCGGTATTAGCGATGCGAAGTTGGAACCGAGCCTGCCAGCCAACCAAACAAGAACAAATTGTAGGTCTTGATAGGGTAATGCCCGTCCCCATATAATAATAATAATTAAATTAAAATTAATTTAAATTAAAACAGTAATAATAATAATTAAGATGGTTTGAAGTAGTCTTGAGCCTCCAACGACGCAGAAAGAAAACGACGATGGTGGTGGAAAGGTGACGGTCACGCGTAACCCAAGTTCGACGATTTCGAGGTTGCGGGGAGAAATCGATATCCGGCAATCGTTCCACAGGACGCCTGGCATTTTCCTGCTGAAAAAAAATCCTCTGGGCCGCTTTTTACCTCAATCTGCCCCAAACTTCGTTCACTGGCGAGCCTCGCGCCGTACAGGGCCCCCAATAGTCTCGTCCAGGGCATGTTCGAAAAAGGAAAGTACAACATTAAATTTTCATCCGACATACTGATTGAAATTATGGCCAGATTCTACGGCAGCAACTGGGACCATTACTGAGACCTGCCGGTGGTCGGCCCGCGGGCCCAGGTCGGACAAGTTTTGCTTGTTAGGAACTCCCCGGCGTCTACCATTACATAACTAAAAACCCGCCAACCCACTTATAAACCGGTTTATAAACATGTTCATAAACCAGACTAAAAACAACACCCTATGCATGGGGAGGTTGCGCGCACAAAACCGCATGCGGCTGCTGTGTATCCTATCTATCATCTGTTTACGGTTTATTTATATTCATTTGGAGACTTCCGAGGCCCGGGTAGAGTCGTATCAGCAGTGAAGTACGAGCTTCAAGTTTGGTGTCGTCTACGAGAGACTACGTATCAGCGTATTGATTTTTTCGTATTGCACTTCTGGCCAGCATTAATCGGTGAACGTCATCAGTAGTGTCGCGAATCGAATGGTCTCTGTATCTCCCATGCTCAGACTAGTATCAATCCGCATACGCGCTGCTTCGTGCAGGTTGAGCATCAGCCGACAAAGCAGAGACAAGGACAAGCTAGGGATCAAGTCAGCCGAGAAATAATTTGGGACTGTGGGTCTCACTTTGTGGTCAACCAGGACAGGAACCCGCCGAGCATGGCCTGTACGTTCCCTGATTTAAAGATAGAAAGAAGAGTGAACATGCTTGAGACGTACGTCTTCAACCTGCAAGTGATCAGAGTGTGAGCTTTCAATTGGAAAATTGAGAACTCACATAAAGCGTCAAGACATTCGCCAAACTTGCCAGGACAATTATCCTATCCCAATGTGCATCAGCCAAAAAAATCCTTCTCCCTCGAACAAGCGCACCCAAAGTACATGGTACCTACTCAACCATCTGTCAGACATATAAATTGGAGAAGAACCAGATGACCGTACCGTCGATAGCCATCCTCTCGAGTAATGAGCCTACGTACACTGGAGAAGTCTTCCACTGAACGAAGGCTTTTCGGGCAGTCAATGCGAACACGAGTATATCGCAAGCGAGTCTGAATTGTATCATTCGTCATAAAACACGTCTAAAGGAAGGACAAACACACGCACATTGCCCCCCAAACGCCCGCTACACCTAAAATATGCATAATTTCGAGCAATTCACCAAAGCTTAGACGATACTCACGAGCGATCCTAGTAGCAAATGTTGATATTTCTCCTGAACAAGCAATGAATTGAATCTACTCACGCGGTGGGTGTCCCATACGCCGCATCGCATCCACTGAATCCAGGTGCTGCAAGCAGGTCTGGGTTTTTCCCGTACTCGATTATGTCAAACTGAATGGCAATCATTTCTGGACTGAAATAGTGTTGAATTCAGACTCACCAGGCCTACGATCGCGATACAGGCGTTGGCACTGAGGAGGCAGGCTAGGATCCACTTGTTGAGGCCGTACATTGCGAAGACCCGAAGAGAGAGTGACACTGCAGCAGCAAAATCAATAACCCGAACTCTGAATTTGGTGCATCATACTTGCCCTCAATGAAAAACTCCGCGAAGACGATGACAATCATCCATGTCCATTGCATGTTGACACATCTGTCGGAGAAAAATCCCGGTGAGTAAAAATACAAAGGACGTAAGAAGGCTTTACTTCTTGAAAAACCAAATGAAAACCTTGCCCCAAGCGGGAGCAGCAGCAGCAGATCCAGCGACACACCTCATGGTTGTTGATATCAACGAAATTGTACGCACAGATCACGATGTTCGCGCCTAATCCGTAGTATCTGATCGCGAGGAACCAACACGTCCCCGGCCGCAACTTGGACGACCAGATGTATTTTATCTCCTTTCCAAAGTTCAGGAAGTAATCATAAATGAGAATGGCTGTACTGTGAAGTGAGGCTTTGTGTCGTTCAATGTCAATGGCTCACGCACCGAGTCCTGCGAGAAAAACTGAGCGGTTTATCCGACTGAAAGACATTATTGTCAGCGTGAAGTTGATATACGAGCGGGTACGGACTGGTCGCGTGCGAAGGTGGCATAGTCCAGTTCCGTTGGGTTCTGTCCCGTTGGCAAAGGGTAATCAGACATGAAGAGAGATGGATTTGACCCCATATTGACGACGCTGCATATATATCCGGTTCCCAGACATCGAGTAAGTGGATTTCGATGGCCAGAAATACTACCGTGGGCGCGTGGCCGACCCCCGGGTCGTATTGTTCCTGAAAAGAAGAGCCGTCGAGTGCAACTACAAACTGACACACCTGGGTTAACGGGAGAGGAAAATCCAGTCCATTGAGAAATTGAACATTATGAGCAACATTAATGAGCACCTGCAGACAGTGAATGCTGGGATGAGAGTGACAGCAGTGTGAGTGGGAAAGCCAAGGGTACGAGCGCCGAAGTACTGGAGTGAATCAATATCAAAGACCAGTGGTCATCAAGGTGCTGATTCGAGCCAGGGATACATGACACAGGATGTTCACATCTTAAATGCGAGAGAAAGAGCGTCGGCTTCAAGAACGAGCGAGAAAATGCTCACAGCGAGCACCCATGAGCAGTCACAGACAGTAAACATCAACCAAGAAGTCGCCGGATCTGGAGTCACTATCGCAGGCCAGTTGCGTTTAGAGTAGCTGGCGGTGTTAAACGAGTCTTAGGAGGCCACATGGCCGCCAAATCAAGTGTTGAAAAAGAGGGCCGTTGGGAATTCGCGATGGAACCCCAAGTATTGGCACTTCCCTGTGTCAAGTGCGAGCGTAAAATTGGGGTGCCAACAACGGGACTACATCGTTATGCTGACCTATATACAGTTTCGTGAGAATCAGCCAAGTACACTGATTCCATAGGAATAGCACAAGTGACGGTGAGAACGAGATCGGCGTAAGGCCGGTGTCATCCACCCCAAGAGTTTGGTGAAAATCTCCACGGGGTATACGACACGATAGGTCACAAGATGGAACTCTCACATCTCCAATCAAGTCTCCGGTGAGGGAAAAGATCGTCGGTTTCAAGCACGAGAAAATGCTCACCATAACCAGCAGTCGTAGACAGTGAACATCAATCAAGAAGTCGCCGTATCTGGGGTCGCTATCGCAGGCCGGTTCCGCTCAGAGTTGCTGGCGGTTGAAAACGAGTCTCAGGAGACCACATGGCTGTCAAGGCAAGTGTTGGGAACGGAGGGCTGTTGGTAGTTCGCCATGAAATCTGAAGTATTCGCACTTCCATTGTGCCAAGTGCGAGTGTAAAATTGGGGTGCCAACAACGGGACTGTATCCAATGATGCTGATCCATCTGCAGTTTCATGAGAATCAGTACACTGCTTCGATAGGAGCCTCAGTGGCAGCGAGCACGCGGCTTAAGGTCGCGGGCGAGAGCAAAATGGGATGACTGGTCAGGGAGACCGTGCGACTCACAAGAATAAATAATTGCCAAGCGGGTGAATGGTATGTAGCGAGTCGCAAAAAGTGGCAAATTTCTGACACATCGTGTGATAGGCATAGAAATTCTCATCTGGGAGAGCTCGGAGACCATGTGTCGATTGGAATGAGATTCCCCACCCACAAGGAGGCGCAGTGGCGTGGCACATTTAGTTAGCTCTGAACTTTCAACATTGTCTGCCGAGGTTCTGTGCAGAGCGTCAGGCGCAACATGTTTGCTTCTCGAGTTGTCTCGTCCCATCTCCCTCCTTTTCCGCATTCCAACACTAAAAGAACGAAAACTAATCAAACTCACCATACGCCAACCAGTCAGCCCTCACTACGCACTACGAGCCGTTACATCTTGTGCTGACGTCCAGTGGCTCAAGCGACGTTCAAGTTTGTTTGCCTTGCGGACGTCCGAGCAGATTGTGAGGAGTTGTTATCGCAGCTACGGCAAGGGGTCATGGAGCCTTTGCCTTGGGTCCATGGCAAGGGCGAGAAAGAAGAAGCGATGGCGTTTCTGCACGTTGTAATCATGATGAAGAAATGAGTGAAGAGGAGCGCTCGGCCGCGGAGATCGGCTTTGATCGGTGTTTATGTGGCGAGCAAATGTTTGATTTGCTCGTGGTGAAAGGCCAGGAGAAGGACGCACCGGCCCGCATCTCCGATCATAGCGCGGATCACTGCGCGCTTTGTTCGTCGACTTTAAGACGCGTCGCATGCGGACGCGTCTTTGTCCTTCTTCCTTCCCTCCTCGACTCACTGCAGGCTCGCAGGTAGCTGCCTCGTCCTTCTTCCTTCCCTCCTCGACTCACTGCAGGCTCGCAGCGGCGACCTGCTTTTCATTTCAGATGTGTTTTAGCACATTCAAGTGTTGAAGGACCCATTCTTGCTGAGCCACTCGTATACTCAGCAAGCAATGTCATCGCCTTTTGTCCGAATCACCACCGCTGGCCGTCAGCGCTCGAAGCATTTCGCACAATGCGTTCCACCGTCATCAATGCCGCTCACGTCTCCAGCGACCTTTTGCTCGCGTTTCACCCGGGTATCTTCATCCGGTCGTCAGCGCTCAAAGCGCTTCGCATACTGTGCAGAGCTACGGCCCCGGCCGCTCCTCATCCGTGAGTCCGACGCACCAGAAACTCCGTCCACATTCACATCGCTGGGTGCACCTACACCCCGATCAATCTCTGCACCCGCGCCGAGCCCGCTGCTCCTCTCGAACGAGTCCGCTGCGCATCGTTTCTCAAGTCTTCCACACTCTGTTCTCTTCCCTGCATTTGGGCTTCCGAACTTGCGGCCCAATACCGATCCTCGTGCGAACAGCGCTCCGGTGTCGCAACCTTCGTCAACCCCGTCCGTCTCGACCCCGCTCCGCCGGGATGCTTGGGAGTTTTGCCTCCGAGACTACCCTGGCCGCTCCTTCGTCGATTCCCTTCTACAAATCATCAACCATGGATGCAACATTGGTTTTACTGGCCCCCGCGACATATCGCCAACATGCACCAATCTCCGCAGCGCATTCGAGCATCCCAAAGCTGTTACTGACAGCATCACGACACAATTATCTGCCGGCCGTCTTGCGGGCCCTTACACCGACCCACCTTTTCCTAACACCCGCATCTCCCCATTGGGTGTTGCTATTCGTAAACGGTCCGGCAAGCTACGCCAAATTCACCATCTCTCATGGCCACATGGTAGCTCTGTCAACAATGGCATCGCCGACTCTGAGGCAAGCATTATCTACGACATGCTTGCCAAATCCATCGACGACCTCTGTGCCTCTGGTCCGGGCTCACTCATGATCAAATTCGACCTCGAAGCTGCCTTCCGTCATATCCCCATTCGCCTCGCCGACGTGCCTTTACTTGGCTATTCATGGAGAGACTCAATCTACTTTGAGCTCTTCCTAATGTTTGGCCTTCGCTCCGCGCCCGTACATATTCAACCTCTTCGCCGAAGCACTGCATGGATCTTGCAGCATCATATTCCTTCATGGCTTCGGCACTATCTCGACGACTTTCTTCTTATCTTTAGCCCATCCACTCCACCGTGGATTGCCCACGCCGCACTTACTTGGTTGAGAGGCCTTGTCCGTTTCCTCGGGCTCAGCCTTCAGGACAAGAAGACAGAGGGCCCATCGACGTGCCTCGAAATGCTCGGCATCGAGCTCGATTCCATCGCGATGGAAGCCCGCCTTCCTGCCGAAAAACTCGCGTACCTTTCCGAGGTCCTTCATGTCTGGCGAGGAAAGACCCACTGCTCGCTTCGCGAGCTACAGGAATTCACCGGCTACCTAATCTTCTGCTCCCAGGTCATTCCCCATTCCCGTGCATTCCTTCAATCCCTCTTTGATTTCGCTGCATCGTTCAAATCTTCTTACTCACGCCGTCGTCTTTCCCACGCTGCTCGCCGCGACATCTCATGGTGGTCTGATTTTGCCGCCACCTGGAATGGCGTCCACGTAATCTCTCCAGACCGTCGAGTGGTCGACATCTACACTGATGCGAGTGGTACGAAGGGTGCTGGCGGCATCTGTGGCTCGCATTGGTTCGCCATTCGTATCCCATGGCGCTATTCGACACGCGACATCAAATTCAAGGAGCTTTTTGCGGTCGTTCATGCATTACTCTGCTGGGGACCTCAACTTAGTGGCCTTCATGTCAATTTTCATATTGACAACACAAATATGTTCCATGCACTCGAGAACCTTTCAATTCGGTCAGCTCCCACCATGCAGCTGCTCAGGCAATTTCTGTTCCTCTGCGCCCGGCTCGACATCACCTTCACTCCACTATGGATTCGGAGCGAGGACAACCCACTTGCAGACGCTGCTTCCCGTTTTGAATTCGCACGACTCTTCAAGCTTGCACCGTATCTCCCACCTAAACCTAGCCGAAAAATTCTCAGCCTCTCACTTCACGCCACTCCTGACCCATCCATGTCCCGCCCATCACTTTGATATGCCTTTGGGCGCTTTCACGTCTCGTCACTCCCATCCCTCCGGTTCTCCACTCCTTGTCCTTCCTTTGGCCTGTTCTGCTGCCCATTCGGCACAGAGCCTCCCGAGGCCGCGCTTCGTCGGCTCCCTCGGCCACAGCGCGCGGGCACTTTAGACCCAATCAATGATTGTGCCCAGTCCTTGACGCAGATTTCAGGGTCAATCCGGGCACGGATCTGGATTTGGATTTGATGTCCGTGCCCGGAGTGACTCTTAGAGTTCGTGCCCACGTGCACCCCTGCGTGTACCACTGCGACTTGAATCGCGCCATCGTGACGCGTCTGTTTTGTGTGCTCTGCTAGTCCAGGAAATGACAGCTGGAGCTGCTGCTTGCCTCGAAGCGTAGTGCTGGGATGCCGCCGGACGTTCGCCTCTAGGCTCGTGACCAGCCTGCCTACAAAATACCAAAACCGATGCAGCGGGCACAGTTGCTATATAGGCCTCGTCCTCAGACGTGGGCGAGCTTGGTATGCCGCGTTTGAGAAGCGGGAGCGCGAGGTGTTTGCGTGTTCCGATACTACGCACAAGACGGTTAAGAAGCCCTAGGAGCTTCATTTAATCATTTGTGGTTGAGACCATAATCCTGGATTTAATCTGTGATTAATTAATCCGTGATGAGTCGTTGCAGCCTGCCTCACAGGGCAGCTACAGTGTGACACTGATTAAACACTTGATGACACCTGTTTAAACCAGATTTAATCTAGTTTGATCCTGTTTAAACAGTAGGGGTTTAATCGTGTTCGGCTTAATCTAGCAGGAGACACAAAAAGCACTTTGCTGGGTCCGGGATTCGAACCAAAGACCTGCCCTTGGCTGAGCAGGGGTTCGCCGTGCACATACCCACTAGACCATTGCAACCATGATTAGAACTGTATAACTGACATTCCAGTGGGAAAATGCTGTTCAATTCACAGCAAATTTTCACAAGTCCACATTCCCTTGAGAAACACATGCTCCTGCTCCCTTGCAACATATTAGATCACATTTGTGGGAGGCCTGTAAATGATCTTTCACTTATCTCTCTGCTCTTATTCTAGTCATAGTGGATGGTCCTCAGCAGAGACCATGTTATGACTTAAACAAAAGAAGAGGGAAACCAGAGGAATGGCTGTTTTAGCTTGGGAAATGAGTGAACTTCTTAAATGCATTTACCAAACAAATTATTGAGTGACAATGAGACAATCTGGGAAAACATTGAATATTTCTTCACTTTAGTGATAATGTGAGGCTCCTGTCACAGCAATTGTTGTGAAAGTGCATTATATGTTCTTAATAGTCTATTGGTTAAGCAGGGTGTCCTCGCTTGAGACTACCTCGGAGGTCCTGTGTTCGAGTCCCGCTGGTGACCCTGTGTTCGAGTCCCGCTGGTGACTGCTTTTTGTTGTCTCTGCTGTTTAAACAAAACCGGATTAATCTCCGCTTAGACAGGCATTGTGCAACCAACGGATTAATCAATCACTGATTAAATCCAGGATTATGGTCTCAATCACAGTTGATTAAACAAACCTCCTAGGGTTACTGGACAGTTTGTGTTTGTCGCTCCCACTCAGAAGCTTTTTCTGTTGTGACGAGCGCCGTCCTCATTTTTAGGTAAGACTGCGTTCAAATATCACTGCAAGTCTATGAATTCGCAAAGTCGACAATGATCAATGAAATGACATTGATTGAGCATTAAATAAAACTGTTCAAGTTCCAAAAGTTGCATGCACGACGAGCAAGTTGCGGCGTGCGTCAGACCGTACTAATGGCATCAACGCCAAACAGCATAACCTTATCGCTGGATTGACGTGGAAATTGTGTTGAATTTGCGTCATAGTCCGGTATACGGAAGTGTCGCCGCTTGGCTCTCGCTCCTGTCCACCCGCCATAACCGCCAGCTGTTACCCCCAGCCACCACGGCCGCCAGAACGAAAACACTGAGCAGGAGTTTGTGTTGGGTATCACTATTGCGTATATAGAAATTCTAGCTGAAGGGAGAAAGCGGTAAAACCAATCTACCCACCGCTTTCCTTCGGCTAGCTCTGATGCAAGGAGGCCCATAGCTCTGAGGCGGATTGAGTATGATTGATGCGGAAACAAACCCAGATTCGAGTCATAGAGAAATAAAACTTACATCAAATCAATAATCAACACCGCAGCTGTGGGATTGTTTGCGCGTCAGAAAAAATTTCTTCGCAAAAGAGAAAGATTCATACTCCATCTGACTCGTGGGACTTGGGTCAGTGGAGGTTAAGATACTGTTCAAGAATTTCAAGACGCACATCAGCGCGGATATTCGGGGTGAGGGAGCCATTATTTGAGGCTTGAGTTGTACAGTTGCCAAGCCTGACCGGGGTTAGCGGTGGATGGTACTGTATGTATTAACTTAATTCACCGTGTGTTCTGTTCTTATAACACCGAGCGTGCGAAAGGCAGTGTTCCGTAGACTCTCGCTTACTAAAAACTCCGTTCCAATACATATCTGTGCAACAGCTTTTGTTCGGGATTGAATATGATCTACGCGCGTCCACGTGGTGGTTCTTGGCCCTCGACGTTGCGGAGAAATATATTTAGCTCTGTTGTAAACCACGCAAAGCCACGCAACTTGAAGCTCTGACAGGCGAAGAACTTGAACCCGCGGTTTTCCCACGGTTGATCCGGACTGAATATTGATTTATTCTATAGTTTTAGATGGGTGCAAGTGAATTGTATATGTACTGAAAGATCATTGGGTCCTTTTCAACGAGACATAGACCTCCTACTCTGTCGCAACCCACAACAGAACACCCTGCAAATGGCCCTGGGGCACGGCCATTCCCTCGCTACCCCATTCATACTGCCACAGGTAAAACGCATCGTTCTCGGCCGTCGGTACGCCCCCCGCATCGACATAGCAGTCAAGGTCTCCCTGGCACAAGAACGGGAGTTGGAAGCCATCCTTCGGTTCACATTCAGCTCTTGTCCAGAAGGAACAGTTTTTTCGACTCACAATCGTGTAGAAATCGGTGGCTTGCGCTGATTCCGGGGTCTGACAGGTCAATGCATGTGTGGACGCCCCATACGGTGACGCTGTGTTCGTCGGCATCGAGGTGTCGTAGAACGTGCAGATGCCCGCCGAGGTACTCAGACCGTACGGCGACACGTCGAGGTGAGTGAAGACGGCGCAGTCGTCGAGGACAAAGCGCCCGGCGACGTTGAGGCATCCCACGCTGTCATTAGCTGTGGCGGTCGCCCAATTGGTGCTATTGAGGACGTGGATGTAGCCTGTGCCGAAGACGTTGAGCTGAGCGGTGATGGGAGTGACGGCGGAGAGGAAAAGGGCGGCGGCGGTGAGGGCTTTTAGAGGAGCCATTTTGTCGTGGTGGTGGTAGTTTTTGGTGTGCAAGGGAGGAAGAATTGGTCTGCGCCTGAATGGAGAGACGACGAGAACCAGTTTATATACCCCTCATCCGACATCCCGCGAACAGGTAGAAATCAACAGAACCACGCGTGGTTGAACTTGTCAGCATTCTATTTCAGCAAAAAGGCACTCGCCTCTTTTCGCTTCTCGTAAGGTTTACATATCTAGCGTCACAGAAACAAGATAAAATTGGCACCTGGTGCTCCGTCCTAGCCCGTTCTCTGCTCAATAGATTTTGAACATGTGCACATGTACAAGCGCGCACGGCCTTGGTCCGCGAGTGCAGGGTATATGACAATAATTCGCGGACCTATCAAAATCCTCATGGGCGCAGTCGCTAAGTTCCAATAAATTGCCTCGAACGTGAACCTGGGCTCCAGTCCTAGAATGTCCACTCCAGATGGATCAACATGAAACATCATCGGCTTTCGGACCAGGATTTGAGGAATTCTCCATGCAAAGGAAGATACAGCGCTATTGGATAGCGACCGGATAAGTATCGGGTCCACAGGGAAACTAGAGCATCAGACTCTCCCGCAATGTGGCGGAATTACTGGCTGAAAAGCTGCAGGACGTGGCTCAGAGGCGATACGGTGACACAATGCCAGGAAGCGTATGGTGGCAGCCATCCCTTAGGTGCAGACAATTCCCCTTTCATGACTTCTTTCCGCTTTTCCTCAAAGTTTGGAGCTGAAGCTCGTACCTTAGAAAAATGAAGGAAAGGAGATGTATGCGGCGCGATCCCAGTAGCCAGAAAGAACAGCCGGAGTGAATTTCAATGATTTCATAAAGTGTTGTATTCACCAAATTCGGCTCAGCGCTGTACGGCTGAACCAGCAAATATGCGAGCCTGAACTCTGGTTGAGAATAAAGCCATTAGATAGGACGCGCAGAGCTGCGTGCGAATGCACAAAGCCACATGCGGTATTGTCCTCCGTCGCTCCTGCACGATACCAGGATTGCGGAAAACGGCGCCCTGGACCACTGGACGGGGATCAGGAAAAGCCGCATGGTTGCGCGCAAAAAAACCGCATGCAGCTGTTGCGCATCCTATCTATTATCTGTTTATGATTTGTCACAATATTTATACTCATTTGGAGACTTCCGAGGCCGTATCGTATCGGCGTATGCTCAAAATATGTTCCCTGATTTGAAGATGAAAGGAGAATGAACATGCTTGAGACATACGTCTTCAGGCTGCAAGTGATTAGGATGTGAGGTTTCAGTTGGAAAATTGAGCACTCACATGGAGCGTCAAGACATTCGCCAAACTTGCCACTGGGACAATTATCCTATCCCGGTTTGCATCAGCCAAAAAAATCCTTCTCACTCGAACAAGCGCACCCAAAGTACATGGTATCTGTCTGACATATAAATTGGAGAAAAAAACAGATGGCCGTACCGTCGATAGTCATCCTCTCGATTAATGAGCCTACGTACACTGGAGAAGTCTTCTACCGAACGAAGGCTTTTCGGACAGTCAATGCGAACACGAGTATATCGCAAACGAGACTGGATTATATAATTCGCACATAAAAATAAAACACATCTAAAGGAAGGACAAACACACGCACGTTATCTCTCAAGGGCCTGCTGGGCCTGAAATATCCATAATTTCGAGCAATTTACCAAAGCTTAGGCGATACTCACGAGCGACGCTAGTAGCACATGTTGATATTTCTCCTGAACAAGCAATGAATTGAATCCACTCACGCGGTGCGTGTCCCATACGTCGCATCCACTGGATCCAGGCGCTGCAGGTAGGTCTGGGTTTTTCCCGTACTCGATTATCGCAAACTAAATGGCGATCATTTCTGGACCGAAATAGTGTTGAATTCAGACTCACCAGGCCGACGATCGCGATAGAGGCGTTGGCGCTGAGGAGGCAGGCTAGGATCCACTTGCTGTGACCGTACATTGCGAAGACTCTGAGAGTGAGTGTCACTGCAACAGGGAGGTCAATAACCTAAAGATGGGCTCATTTTAAATACGACAACTGTGTCCTCACCCTCAACGAGAAGGTCTAGCATGACGATAAACATCATCCATGCCCATTGCATCTTGACACAACTGTCCGGGAGAATCGGTGAGTCGACACACAACCAGCGTAAGATGTCTCTACTTCTTTGAAGACGCGACCAACAGATTGAATGATGCGGGAGGAGGAGCAATACGGCGACAGACAATCGAGTCGATTTCGAAAACGAACGAGTTGGCAAGGCGCTGAGCACTATGAGCACCAACGAGCACCTGCAGACGGCGAATGATAATGAAGCACATGGGTCACCCTAGACTAGCAGTGGTGGGTGGGAAAGAAGAGGGATTATGAAGAGCAGGTACGAGTGTCAAAGTGTTGGAGCGGACCAATAGACAAAGAACTACCATGATCCAGACCCTGAACCAGCAGTTTCAAGCAACAGTAAGCTGTATGGTTTGCCAAAGATCCGTATACGCCACAATGAGGTTCTTGCTGGAGACTTGTTCAATATGCATACCTTGTCTGCTTCGACAAAGCGAAGCTCAATCGCATCAACGACGAGTAAACGAAACAGTAGCGCAAACAAGGAACTTTGGATGCCGGAAGGGACTCATCGCGGGCGCGTCGAAATCAAAGTTTTGGAGGAAGATATGAATACCGACCGGTTCGGAATGGAGTCGTTAGGATCAAGCCGGAAGCACGCTTGCTTAGACTTTGACCTTGGCTCGCTTGGATGTTTGCGACTAGTTCGTCCGGATCCTTCCAAATGCATACTGATATTAAATCGCTCTTTCCACGCTCAAGCATTCTCGCGTCAAAAATCCCTCAGACGTTTCCGAGACGTTTCACATCTCGCTGGGTGTTGGGCAGTGGTTTTAATTCGGCTAGATCTCAGCTAGTTCTTCAAGAACGGGGAACGGCTTAAAAGATGGGTCAGATTTTTCCTCGGACGAGTCGGACCAATTCGGTGTACCCTGAAATCTACAAGGTCCCGTCTTGCGCATGGGGAACCTCGAGGCTCGGTCCAAATCTGGTGGATCGGTGACGTGTGGCAGACAGGACCAAGCACCATTGTCTTAACCTGCGGCTTGGCTCTTGAATTCGCACTGCCCCAAGCCTGATCTGCTTATAACGCCAGGCCCATAACGTTCCTCTTAGGGACCACGGCGGTCATACCTTCTCGTTTACCTCGCTCACTTCTCCAATGTCTGCCAATACTCTCATCGCCTTTGGATCGTCTTCCGACTCCTATTTCATTGGACATGGTCGGCGGCACTTTGTCGAAAACATGCCGGAAGGGTTTATGAACCATGCCAAAACTGACTTGAATATCGGTATGACAACGTGGATAAGGTACACTCGTTCTTCAGCTCTGGATATCGCTTTATTAAATATGGTATAGCATAAACCCGGCAACGGGCTTCTGGGTCACTTATAACGTGGCGACGGGAAAGTGTGCGGACGGTTTCATTATGGCCAAGGCCGATATCTCACTCGATTAAATCCAGTTCACTTCAACGCCAATATCAATGAAACTATCCGGGACCATTTCACTGGCGCAAATGGCAAAGCGGCAGCCAACTTCGTGTCCTTCCCAAACTGCAACGATCCTGGACATTTCTTCGTGAAAGGGAAGGATACGGGCGCATGGAACGCGTTCCTCGACAATTATTTCATTAGTAAAATCAACGTCGCCAAAGCAGAATTGATCGACTTCGACGCCGGGTTGACCGGGATGTTATTTGGAAAAGGAAAAAGCTACATCATGATGTTCCAAACTGGATTCATCGCTAACCTTGACGACGATGAAGTTACGACGGAGGAACACCCTCTTTATAAGGTTTTTCGTTTTCAGCAAAATAAAGTTGCGGTATTAATCTTCCGTGGAGCGTAGGTACTGGCACAGTACGGCAGTGGATGGTGCATCGAGCGCGGCTCGAGCCTGTGCTTCTACGATTCCAGATTCTTTTATCTCAAATTCAAACGACCTGGCCAGAGTGAGATCAAGATGCATTGGAATCTCCCGACCCACATGAACGAGAAATTACTCGAGCTGAGACAGCTTGCGGAGCAACCGGAGGAACAAATGGGTGAGAGTTGCAGTACTATCGTCTACAAATTACGACGGAGTTTGACACGATGCAGCAATGATGCAGGACGAACAAGCGTGGATGCAAGTCTCACAGATGAGAATGGTTCGTAACGTTTTGTCTTTTAAATTCCGCAATCTCGCTCACCACAAACCAGAACGCGGAGCTGCAGATGTCCAATATGATGGCGAATATGATGCATCGCGGGGGGCTGGGTATCCTGGCGGCAGCCTCCGGAGGGAACGTTGAAGTTGTAGAACGGTATTACTAGAGTTCGAAATGAATAAATTGCATAACCAGACTCGGCAATTCGAAAACTGGATGTTTCCTCAACAACCACAGCGCGTTCGATATGTACGTGCGTCTTCTAGCGTTGTGCTTCGTCGTCAAATTTTTACATCAAGACCATTTGCGTCAGATGAGGCTTTGAAGTTGGAGAATGACTCATCCTATCTGCCCCAAATGAAAACATATTGCTACATAGAAGATAAATCCATGTCAGTGATTGCACGACACGAGTGAGAATTTTAATTTGGAAGCAGAAAAAGACATACGGGTTCCGTAACGAGCCATCCTCCAATATTAACACTGTTCCGAAATTGAGACGACGATCGCGAGTAAAAAATTGCGCGACACACCCTCTGATCTTTTCTACGCCAAAATCGAAAGTCTCGTTCAGGGCAGGGGACCAAGACTGAGGGCGAGCACCGTTATTGAAGGGATCAAGTCAGTCGAGAAATAATTTGGGACTGCGGGTCTCACTCTGTGGTCAACCAGGACAGGAACCCGCAGAGAATGGCCTGTACGTTCCCTGATTTGAAGATAGAAAGGAGAGTGAATATGCTTGAGACATACGTCTTCAAGCTGCAAGTGATCAGAATGTGAGGTTTCAATTGGAAAATTGAAAGCTCACATAAGGCGTCAAGACATTCGCCAAAAAAAGCTTGCCAGGACAATTATTCTATCCCGGTCTGCATTAGCCAAAAAAATCCTTCTCGCTCGAACAAGCGCACCCAGAGTACATAGTACCTATTCAACCATCTGTCAGACATATAAATTGGAGAAGAAACAGATGGCCGTACCGTCGATAGTCATCCTCTCGATTAATGAGCCTACGTACACTGGAGAAGTCTTCCACTGAACGAAGGTTTTTCGGACAGTCAATGCGAACACGAGTATATCGCAAACGAGTCTGAATATAATTCGTCATAAAACACATCTAAAGGAAGAACAAACACACGCACGTTGCCTCTCAAGGGCCCGCTGGACCTGAGATATCCGTAATCTCGAACAATTCACCAAAGCTTGGGCGATACTCACGAGCGACCCGCGTAGTACACGGTGCCATTTCTCCTGAACAAGCAATGAATTGACTCCACTCACGCGGCGCGCGTCCCATATGCCGCATTGCATCCACTGAATCCAGGCGCTGCAAGCAGGTCTGGGTTTTTCCCGTACTCGATTATCGCAAACTAAATGGCGATCATTTCTGGACTGAAATAGTGTCGAATTCAGACTCACCAGGCCGACGATCGCGATAGAGGCGTTGGGGCTGAGGAGACAGGCTAGGATCAATTTGTTGAGGCCGTACATTGCGAAGACCCGAAGAGAGTGACACTGTAGCAGCAAAATCAATAACCCAAACTCCGAATTTGGCGCGTCATACTTGCTCTCAATGAGAAACTCCGCAAGGACGTTGAGAATCATCCATGTCCCTTGCATGTTGACGCATCTGTCGGAGAAAAAGCCCGGTGAGTAAAAACATAAAGGACGTAAGAGGGCTTTACTTCATGAAAAACCAAATGAAAAGCTTGCCCTAGGCAAGAGCAGTAGCAGATCCAGAGACGCACCTCATGGTTGTTGAAGTCAACGAATTGTACATACAGATCACGATGTTCGCGCCCAATCCGAAGTATCTGATCGCGAGGAACCAACACGTCCCTGGCCGCAGTTTAGACCACCAGATGTACTTGATCTCCGCTCCAAAGGTCAGGAAGTAATCATAAATGAGGATGGCTGCACTGCGAAGTAAGGCTTTGTGTCATTCAATGTCAATAGCTCGCGCACTGAGTCCTGCAAGAAAAAAATTGAACGGTTTATCCGACCGAAGGACACTATTGTCAGTGTGAAGTTGATATACGAGCGGGTACGGACTGGTCGCGTGTGAAGGTGGCATAGTCCAGTTCCGTTGGGTTCTGTCCCGTTGGCAAAGGATAATCAGACATGAAGGTGGGTTCGACCTCATATTGACGACGCTGCATATATATGCACATTGCAGCTCCCAAACATCGTGGATTTCGATGGCCAGAATACTACCGTGGGCGCGTGATTGACGCCTGGGTTGTATTGTTTTTGGAAGGAAGAGCCGTCGACTGCAACTACAAACTGACACACCTGGGTTAGCGGGAGAGGAAAATCCAGTCCATTGAGAAGTTGACCATTATGAGCAACATTGATGAGCACATGCAGGCAGCGAATGATGAAATGAGAGTGGCAGCCGTGAGTGGTACGAGCGCGGAAGTGTTGGAGTGAATTAACGTCAGAGCCCAGGGTCATCAAGATACTGATTCAATGCTGATTTTAGCCAGGGACACTGTACCATTTCGACCAAAGGTTCAGGTGACGGTGACACCCAGAATTTTTTGATGCGTTTAAAAATCGCTATAATTCCAAAGAAAATTTTCCGGCCTTCTTGGTGAGTGAAAATTCCAAAAATAATGAACCTTTGGTCGAAATGCTACAGTACATGATACAGGATGTTCACATCTGGATGCGAGAGAAACTTGAAGAGCGTCGGCTTCAAGAATGAGCGAGAAAGTGCTCACAACGAGCACCCATGAGCAGTCACACACAGTGAACATCAACCAAGAAGTCGCCCTATCTGGAATCATTATCGCAGGCCAGTTCCGTTCAGAGTAGCTGGCGGTGTTAAACGAGTCTCAGGAGACCACATGGCTGCCAAATCAAGCGTTGAAAAAGAATGCCGTTGGGAATTCGCGATGAAACCTCAAGTATTGGCACTTTCGCTGTGTCAAGTGCGAGCGTAAAAATTGAGGTGCCAACAACGGGACTACATCGTGATGCTGACTTAGATACAGTTTCGTGAGAATCAGCCTAGTACACTGATTCCATAGCTGCACAAGTGACGGTAAGAACGAGATCGGCGCAAGGTGGGGACGATAAATGATCTGAGGAGAGCAGAGTGGGAAGACTAGTCAAGGAGACCTTTCGACTTGCAAGAATAGATGCATCGTTTTCGAGTGGGTGAATAGTGAGTGAGTTGCAGCAGGTGGCAACAGGCTGATCCTCTGGCCAGTCGTGTAATGGGTATAGAAATCCTCGTCTGGGAGAGCTCGGAGACCATGCGTCGAATGGGATGGGGTGATCGAAATCCAATCAGAATCACCACATCCCGCAGCTATGACACCGCTGCAACACTGCTAAGTACGAGGCTCGAGCCCTTACATCTTGTGCTGACTTCCAGTGAGCCATTGACGAGTCGCTGCGGATGTCGTCGGAGATTGGGAGGAGCTGTTGTCAGTCCACGGAAAAGCAGAGAAAAGAAACGATGACATTGTTGTACAGGATGGTGACGATGGTGACTCAGAGAGCAGCTCACATCAGTAAAACTACGCGTTGCTCTCTGAGGTCTTTGAGGTCTTTGCAGAGTTCTCAAAGACCTTAAAGACCTGTCGAAACCCAGAGATGAGAGATCTCTGCAGAGAAGGTTCAACTAACCCTACAGAGATCTCACGTCTTTGCAGAGTTCTGAAAGACATCAGGGTCTTTGCAGAGTTCTCTATAAACTCGGTACAGTTCCCTTGAAAGACCTCAAACTCTGCTCCAACGGCGGTAGTCGCCGAGCATGGCAGTGCTAATTGCAATTTTCCCTGGAGCTTATCAAGCATTTTCGCTGCCACAATACAATGCACAATTAAATATTAGATTTATTTTTGAAATGATCTCTATATATGCACGGGTACCTAGCTAATATGGACGGGGTACCTAACTAAGCTCAAGGATGTACACGAACGTAGACACGCACCCCACCACCACCGTCCGCGTCATCAGGCGGTCCGAGGTCAACGCCCTCGAGCCCGATTAGTAGACGGGGATGCCCTCGACGGTCGTGCAGGTGAGCTGCAGCTGGAAGAGGTGCTCGAGGCCCGTGATAGCGCAGCGTGCGACGACGAGCGTGCATGGGCAAGTATCACGTAGAGGTCGAAGGTGGTCTCGTTATGCGTGGCGAGGCAGTTGATAGTCGCGATGGTGGTGCGGTAGTTGGCGGCGAGGAACGAGAGGAGGTTGACGGAAAAGAGGACGTGCGTCTCCTGTTCGGTGCGGTACTTGTGGGTAACGAGCGCGTCGCGGTACTCGGTGAAGTCGTGGAGCCAGGTAAGGAAGATCTCGGGCTGGTAGCGCATTAGGACTAGATAGACGCCGGGTAAAAAAAAGACGAAACATATCTTCAAAGGATCCACGTGCCATGAGATGCCAGGCCACGTCTAGATGGCGTCCTTGCATGCCTTGAGCAAGTACTCGTTCTTGATGACAACCTTGAACATTGGCTGGTAATTCTCCTGCTACGGAATCGTGCGCATGACACTGCGCAGCGTGAGGGCGAGAGGCAAAACAGACTGGGAAAGACATACATGAAATTGTATTCCTTCCACGGTCATTGCCGTTGCCAGCTCCCAGAACGGGGAGGGTCTCGACGGTCATTTCCGAATTCATATTCTACAAACGTGTCAGAGGTTATTCGGCGAATAAAAATGATTGGAACGTACCTTGTACTTCCATCATTTCGACCACCACGAGTAGTATTAGTCCAAGCACTTGATCTATGGTAGAGCCGTGCACTGGGACTGTGGAACCAGGAAGCCAAATTAGGTGCTGTTCAGGACGGAGAGGCTGAGAATGTACGAGTCCCAGCCGAGCTTAGAAGACACACCTCCACCAGATTGGAGAAGTATAATGCCCTCCGGAGTATCGCATGGTGGCCGAAAGAATTTTGAGAGAGAGGGAAGGACAGAGAGGAGGGAAGTGCGAAGGGAGAAGGTGACAGAAAGGAAGAAAGAGAGGTTTGTGTTTGTTGTGAAGCGATCAAAACGAACCACTTTTTTGGCGCACGTGTGTGCTCGGCAAGCTTTGCCGTAACAGTATGATCGCCGCTGTCATGGACTTGGCAAAATTTTGTTGCTTCACCAACGCTTTACTCAAAAGTTGTCTTGTCCCATCTCCCCCAGAACCATCTTGAACTAGATAGCATCAAAGCCTATTACATTGATAAGTATGCAGACAGTAATTCTCACAAAATAGCAGTTTAATTTATCTGCTGAACTCTGTCTTGTGGAAGGTCTTTCGGAGCGGGAGGTCTTTAAGGACTTCGGCATTTCCAAATATAGGAATCAATCTTGCAGAGTTCCCGAGGTACCAGAGTTCATGAAAGACCTACTCCAAAGACCAAAGACCTTGACTCAGAGTGCAAAGACCTCTTCCCAGAGTGCAAACACCCCAGAGACGAACGTGTAGTTTTACTGATGCAGCACTCAGGCCGACCCAACCGACGGATCGGCTTTTGATCGGGGTTTAGAGTCTCGCGCCCACGTGCACCACTCGGGCCATCATGATCATTGACGCGTCTGCTCTTCAACATTACTGATTAGCAACCTTTCTTCGGGAATCTGATCCTTCTTACTTCAGATGGGCATAGAAAAGACTGGGCTCAAATATTACTCCAAGTTGCAAAGTTATTGTAGTTAGCGGCCCACACAAGCCTGTGTTCTGTCGTCTCGCTTTTCCCACAGTTGATTCGGTTGAACTTTCCGGGTAGCTTTTACTACATAGACCACATTCGAGTCTGGATCCTACTTGGCAGCTGACTCAGTTGCGTTTATCCCGCCAGATACTAAGGAAGATACAGGTGAATTTGACGGACATCAAATCAATGTTAAACGAGGAGAAAATGAGCATCGTCTCCTCAAACGAGTCAAGTACGCTTTGTTCGATTCTTCTCACAGCGGACGAGTCAGGGATGCTGCATGCACATGAACAAGTCGCCGGATAATTTTCGTGTTTTCATATTTTCCCTCTCCCTGAATTTGGCGTAACAGTCATTGCATTAAATTTGCGTCAGGCAAGTACTGCCGCTTGGCTCTCGCTCCTGTCCGCCCGCCACAACCGCCAGCTGTTGCCCCTAGCCACCACGACTGCCAGAACGAAAACACTGAGCAGGAGTTTGTGTTGGGTGTCACTATTGCGTATACAGAAATTTAGCTGAAGGGAGAAGCGGTAGAACCAGTCTACTCACCGCTTTTCTCTGACTAGATTTGATGTAAGGAGGCCCACAGCTCTGAAGCGGGTTGAGCATGATCGGATTCGAGTCGTAGAGAAATAAAACTTGCATCCAATCAACAATTAACACCACGGCTGTGGGATGGGTTGTGCGTCAAAAAAGTTTTTTCGCAAAAGAGAAGCTCAGTTCATACTCCATCTGACTCATGGGACTTGGGTCAGTGGACGTTGAGATACTGTTGAAAAAATTCAAGACGCATCAGCGCGAATGTTCGGGGTGAGGGAGGCATTATCTGAGGTTTGGATCGGACCGAGCTTGCCAAGCACGACTGAGGTGGGCAAAAGATGATACTGTGCGTATCAACTTGAATCACCGTGTGTTCTGTTCTTATGAAAACACCGAGTTTGCGAAAGGCAGTGTTCGCTGGGCTCTCGCTTACTCTAACTCCATTCCAATACATAACTGTGCAGCAGCTTTTGTTCGGGACTGAATGTGTTCCGCACGCGCCCACGAGATGGCTCTTTACCATCCATACTGCGTGAAGATATGTTTAGTTCTGTTGTAACTCATGTGAAGAAGATGTAATACGCTCAAAACTTGAACCAGTGAGGTCTCGGTTTTCCCACGGTTGATCAGGTTCAACTTTTCTGAACGATGGTCCATTCTATAGTTATAAAACGGGTATAAGTAAATTATGTATATACTAAAAGATCATTGAATAGGACATAAATCTCCTAGTCTGTCGTAACCCACAACAGGATGCCTTGCAGGTGACCCGCGGGGACCGCCGTTCCCTCTCCACCCCATTCATACTGCCACAGGTAGAACGCGTCATTCTCAGTCGTCGGTACGCCCCCCGCGTCGACATAGCAGTCATAGTCTCCCTGGCACAAAAACGGGAGTTGAAAGCCATCCTTCATTTAGCGATCAGCCCCTTCTACTCGTCCACACAGGAATAGAATTTAAACTCACAGCCGTGTAGAAATCGGTCGCTTGCGCCGACTCTGGGGTCTGACAGGTCAGTGCGTACGTGTACGCCCCATACGGCGATGCCGTGTTTGTCGGCATCGAGGTGTCGTAGAACGTGCAGTTGCCCGCCGAAGTACTGAGGCTGTACGGCGACATGTCGAGGTGGGTGAACACGGCGCAGTCGTCCAGGACGAAGCGCCCTGCGGCGTTGAGGCATCCCACGCTGTCATTGGCTGTGGCGGTCGCCCAATTGGTGCTGTTGAGGACGTGAATATAGCCTGTGCCAAAGACGTTGAGCTGAGCGGCGATGGGAGTGACAGCGGAAAGGAAAAGAACAGCGGCGGTGAGGCCTTTGAGAGGAGCCATCATGTGGGGGTGGTTAGTTGCTGGTGTACGAGGCAGGAAGAACTGGTCTACGCCTGAATGGAGAGACGATGAGGACCAGTTTATATACTCCTTCTCCCACATCCCGTAAACAGGTAGCAATCAACAGAGCTAGGCGATTAACTGAAAAGCCTGGTCCCCGTGGGGTTGAGCTTGTTAGCATTATATTCTAACAAAAAGGCACTCGCCTCTTTTCTCTTTTCGTAAGGATCGCAAATCTGAGCGTGCGTCACAAAAACGAGACAGAATTGCTCGCTCCTTTTCTACATCTGGTGAATTTTACCCACCTACCTACCGTTCTAGCCCGTTCTCTCAAAGGATTTTAAACACCACATTGTCATCCCTTGTGCGTGTACAAGCGCCCGCGGCGTATTAACTTGGTACCCGAGCGCAGGGCGCATGGGGTGAGCTTGGGAAGTGTCAAAATTCCCATGAGCGCTGTCGCTAAGTTCGAACAAATTACCCGGAACGTTGCAACTTGAGCTCCGGTCTTCAAAGCTAGGTATATCCATTCCAGATGGACTAACATAAACACACTTTCGGTCCAGTCTTTGAGGGGATCTCCGTGAAAGGGAAGATATAGCACTATAGGATAGCGACTGAATAAGTATCGGGTCTACAGGGAACTAGAGCATCAAACTGTTCCGTGATTCCACGGAATTACTCGCCGTAAAACTGCGGTGCATGACTCAGTACGTTGACAAAATACCGGAAAGCACGAACTGTATGGCCGCAACGATTCCTCAACTTCATGACTTCTTTCCGCCTTTCCCGCAAGTTTAGAGCGCTCCTCAGCAAGGAAGGAAGGAAGATGTATCCGTAGCGGCCTGTAGCCATAAAGAACAAAAGTAGAGCTTGAGGACTTCATAAACCGTTGAATTAGTGTACCGCACTGCGGCTGAACCAACAAATATTAATACGTGAGCCTGACTGTGGTCAAGAGTAAAGTCATTATCTGTTCATAATTCTTCATCCAACGTCATCGGAACCGTCGCGAAGCGAAGACTCTCTAGATCTCTCGTGTTCAGAGTGGTACGTAGATCCGCTGCTTCGTGCAGATTGAGCATCAGCCGAGAAAGGAGAGTCAAGGACAAGCTACGGATCAAGTCAGCCGAGCAACAATTTGAGATTACGGGTCGCACTTTGTGGTCAACCAAGACAGGAATCCGGAGAGCATGGCCTGTACGTTACCCGAGTTGGAGATAGCAAGGAATGTGAGTATGCTGGAGACGTACGTCTCCAAGCTGCAAGGAATTAAAATGTCGTGTTCTCAATTGAAAAAGGGCGAACGCACATAAAACGTCAAGGCATTCGCCAAACATGCCAGGACAATGATTCTATACCGTTTTGCATCAGCCAAAAAATCCTTATCTGTTGGACAAACGCACCCAAAATACATAGTGCCTATTCAAGGTTTCGTCAGAATAAATTGAAGAAACAGAGGGCACACCTACCATCGGTAGCCATTCTCTCGATTAGTGATCCTGAGTAAAGAGGAGATATCTTCCGCTGGATGAATGCTCGTCGGGCAGTTAATCCGAACACAAGGATATCGCAAACGAGTCTGAATTATAGGTAATTCGTCAATCTTCAAAGGAAAGACACTGCAAACCACTCACGTTGCCTCCCAACCGCCCGCTGGACCTGAAATATCCATAATTTCAGGCGATTCACGAAAGCTCAGACCGCACTTACGAGCAGCCCTGGCGACGGGAGTTCATATTTTTTTGGAACAAGGAATGAATTGAATCTACTCACACGGAGCGGGTCGGATACGCCGCATCGCATCCACTGAATCCAGGCGCTGCAAGCAGGTCTGGGTTTTTCCCGTACTCGATTATCGCAAACTAGATGGCGATCATTTTCTGGACTGAAAAATGGTTGAATTCAGACCTACCAGCGCGACGACCCCGGCGGCGACGTTGGTGCTGAGGAGGCAGGCTAGGATCCATTTGTTGAGGCCGTACATTGCGTAGACCCTGAGAGCGAGTGTGACTGCAACAGGGAGGTCAATAACCTAAAGATAGGCTCATTTTGTGTGCTC
The DNA here is from genome assembly GCA_014462675.1 of Mycena sanguinolenta. Classification (NCBI taxonomy): domain Eukaryota; kingdom Fungi; phylum Basidiomycota; class Agaricomycetes; order Agaricales; family Mycenaceae; genus Mycena; species Mycena sanguinolenta. Next base: position 1,959,691 of record JACAZH010000020.1, read on the forward strand.
ACCCTCAACGAGAAGCTCTAGGAAGACAATGAACATCATCCATACCCATTGCATCTTGACGCAACTGTCCGGGAGAATCGGTGAGTCGACACACAACCAGCGTAAGAGGGCTCCACTTCTTTGAAGACGCGACCAGCAGATTGAATGATGCGGGAGGAGCAGCAATACGGCGACGCACCTCGTGGGTAAAGTAGATGAAATTATACGCACAGATCGTGATGTTCGCGCCCAGCCCGAGGTATCTGATTGCGAGGAGCAAGCAGGTCCCCGGCCGGAGCTTGGACGACCAAATGTATTTGACTTCCGCTCCAAACGTCAGGAGGTAGTCGTAAATGAGGATGGCTGGACTTGGAAGTGAAGCAATATGATATTCAATGTCAAGAGCTCGCTCACTGAGTCCTGCGAGAAAAACTGAGCGGGTTATCCGACTCAAGAACAGCATTTGTCAGTGTGAGGTCAATATACGGGGGGAAATACGGACTGGTCGCGTGCGAAGGTGGCATAGTCCAGTTCCGTTGAGTCCTGCCATGTTGGCAGAGGATAGTCAGACATAGATATCAAGAAGAGCGGTGGGGGGTTTGATATCATATCGACAATGCTGCATATATAGTCCCCAGACATCAGGTAAGTGAACACTGGTAGTCAAAAATAGTGTGGGCGCCCCGATAGACGCCAGCTTTGTAGTTCTTGGAGAGAAAGGCCACACTACAAGAGCTGGGGAATCTGGATCCAGAAAGAGACAATCGAGTCGATTTCGAAAACGAGCGAGTTGGCAAGGCGTTGAGCACTATGGAGCACCCACGAGCACCTGCAGATAGCGAATGATAATTAAGCACATGGGCCACTCCGGCAGTTGTGGGTCGGAAAGAAGAGGGATCATGGAGAGCGGGTACGAGCGTCGAAGTGTTGGAGCGGACCAATAGACGAACTTCGGGACCATCATGATACCGACCTGCACCCAGATCCGTCAGCAGTTTCGAGCAACGCCAAGCTACATGGTTTGCCAAAGATCCGTATATGCCGCAATGACTCGGTTCTTGCGGGAGACTTGGTCAATATGCATACCTTGTCTGCTTCGACAAAGGGAAGCTCAATCCCATCAGCGACGAATAAACAAAACAGTAGCGCAAACGAGGAGCTTTGGACGCCGCATGGACCTCGTCGCGGACGCGTCGAAATTGAGGTTTTGGAGGACGATACGAACACCGACAGAGAACTCGAAAAAGATATGGTTAGACTGAGAGGTGGACTCTAGTAGGATCAAGCCGGAACCACGCTCAGCCGCTGATCGGAGTTGATCCGCAACGTCTGGATTTGACTTTGGCTGTCAAGTTGGCTGCCGCTCTGTTGTCAATGAATTTTTAGCTCGACCTATTGCCGATATTCAATCTCTCTGTCCACGCTCAAGAATTCTCCCGTCAAAAGCTCTTCAGACGTTTCACAGGAATCACATCCCACTGGTCGTTGGATGGTTTCGGTCCCTCATTGTCAAGGATCTCAGCTAGTTCTCCAAGAACGACGTTGAAATGGGATAGATTTTTTCCTCGGACGAGTCGGCCGATTGCGGGTGTCTCCTACCACAAGGTCGTGTCCTGCGCATGGGGAACCTCGAGGCTCGGTCCAAATCCGGTGGATCGGCGACGTGTGGCAGACAGGAAGAATGAAGGGCATGCTGCGGCCTGGCTCTTGCAATTGACCTATACCCGCAGTCTTCGGGCTGATTCATCCTTTATAACGCTTCCAGCTTGCTCAAGTGGGGTTGATATCCAGCTGATCGGCGTCAACCTTGACCCGTCTTACAGCCAGCCCATCCTGTAAATGATTAATTCGCACTGCCCCAAGCCTGATCTGCTTATAACGCCAGACCCACAACGTTGCTCCTAAGGACCACGGCGGTCATACTTCTCGTTTACCTAGCTCACTTCTCCAATGTCTGCCAATACTCTCATTGCCTTTGGGTCGTCTCCCGACTCCTATTTCATCGGGCATGGTCGGCGGCACTTTGTCGAAAACATGCCGGAAGGGTTTATGAACCATGCCAAAACTGACTTGAATATCGGTATGACAACGTGGATAAGGTGCACTCGTTCTTCAGCTCTGAATATCGCTTTATTAAATATGTTACAGCACAAACCCGGCAACGGGCTGCTGGGTCACTCATAACGTGGCGACAGGAAAATGTGCGGACGGTTTCATCAAGGCCAAGGCCAATATCTCACTCGATTAAATCCAGTTCACTTCAACGCCAATATCAATGAAACTATCCGGGACCATTTTACTGGCGCAAATGGCAAAGCGGCAGCCAACTTCGTGTCTTTCCCGAACTGCAACGATCCTGGACATTTTTTCGTGAAAGGGAAGAATACGGGCGCATGGAACGCGTTCCTCGACAATTATTTCATCAGTAAAATCAACATCGCCAAAGCAGAATTGTCCGACTTCGACGCCGGGCTGACGGGGATGTTATTTGGAAAAGGAAAAAGCCACATCATGATGTTCCAAACTGGATTCATCGCTAACCTTGACGACGATGAAGTTACGACGGAGGAACACCCCCTTTATAAGGTTTGGCTTTCAAACAAAGGGAAGTTGCGGTATTAATCTCCCGAGAAACGTAGGTACTAGCACAGTACGGCAGCGGATGGTGCATCGAGCGCGGGTCGAGCCTGTGCTTCTACGATTCCAGATTCTTTTACCTCAAATTCAAACGACCGGGTCAGAATGAGATCAAGATGCATTGGAATCTCCCGATCAACATGAACGAGAAATTACTCGAGCTGAGACAGCTTGCCGAGCAACCAGCGGAAAAAGCAGGTGAGAGTTGCAGCACTATCGTCCAAAAATTACGACGGAGTCTGACCCGGTACAGCCTTGATGCAGGACGAACAAGCGTGGACGCAGGTCTCACTGATGAGAATGGTTCGTGCTGTTTTGTTTTGTGCATTCCGCATTCTCGCTAACCAAAAGCTAGAACGCGGAGATGCAGATGACCAATATGATGGCGAATGCCATACGTCGTGGAGGGCTCGGTATTCAGGCAGCAGCTTACGGAGGAAATGCTGAAGTTGTAGAACGGTATTATTAGAGGTCGAAATAAATAAATTGCATCCCCAAGTCTCGACAATTGGATGCTTCCTCAACAGCAACAGTGCGTTCGGTATACAAGTGCATCTGCTAGCGTTGTGCTCCGTCAACTTTTACGTGAGAACCATTTCCGTCACATGAAGCTTTGAGGTTGGAGAATGACTCGGTCTATCTTCCCCCCAACGAAAACATATTGCTACATAGCAGATAAATCCATGCCAGTGCCTGGAACTTGTGTCTAGTGGACCTGTGTCCAGTCTACTGTGAGAGTCTGCGTATAGATAGATAGAGATGCTAGTACGTAGAGCAGCGAGCAGCTCATGAGGTCGTCAGCGAGCGGAGGCGGTAAGCGCGAGATGGTAGTGTACGGCGCTGCGTGCAGGGAAGACAGATGTGATGCAACAGCGATTATGGGATGCGATGCGACGGGTCTTGTAAGGTAAGGTAAGGAGAGGTGTGTAACGAGTGGAAGTCCAATAAGTAATAATGCAAGTCCATGCAGTCAGACAACAAAGAACGGAATGAGTAAACGAGCGGTGGGCCGGAGGGCGGGAGGCAGTACAGCGAAGAAGGTAGGACGGGCGGGCTAGATGACAAGCATGGAGCATTACAAGCGCCCGTGAAGGTCGTGAGGAGAGTACAACACTTGACAAGGACATCATTACTCAGGACAAGGATCGGATGTGCGTTCTAGGCGAGGACACCAGGCGCACGATCGACTAACGGTGCGGGCAGAGATCCATTACCGCTTCAGCTGCGGGGGCGCCGTGATGACCGGCGCCGCCGCAGCTGCCCGGCGTCGGGGAGAACTCGTGCAGAGCGGACTCGGCGGCGCAAAGCTCGAGCCCACCCACGGGTCATAGTAGCTGCACCCGGGAATCGGTGCCATCATGCCCGCCTGGTCGGCCGCGTTCTCCCATCCGTCCCCTGCGTTTGCGGTGGTCGTCGTCTTCGCGCTGGTAATGGTGAAAGTCGGGCCCGGGAGCGTGACGGGCGTGCCCTGCGCCGAGTACGTCGGGAGCAGGTTCCCAGGGGTTGCAGCGCTGTTGGCGAAGTAGATGCTTGGGGGCGGCCACGCGAGGGAGCTGCTGACGGTTGCCGGGATCGAGCCTGCCCCCGCGCCGCCGGTTTGCCATGAAGCCAAAGGCCCCTCCCAGGGGGAGGTGTTTCCGCACTGGCCGACGGCGGCGCGCGGGTCGGTCGGCATCCACCCTTGCTCAAGACCGGAGAGAGTAGGACCACTGCGGCGCCTCTACGATGCCCGCGGTGGAGTTGCCAATTTTCCAGGTCCAGAAGAACCAGTTCTGTCCGCTGCGCTTCAGAATCGTGACAGAGACAGAAGAGAAGAGTCACACCTGCAGAGCATCCATGCTGCTCTGGGCCAACGCCATATACCCCGCCTTGGTCGGCGCATCCCAGTTTTGCCAGTCTAGCCAATCGGTGGTGCAGTTGCCCAGCGAGGTCGTAGGGGACCCGGGGTAATCCCCTTCATACCGCGTCCCCAAGCCCACACCATTCACATACAGCCCGCAGTCCGTCAAGGCAAGACTCCACTCGCCCGCAACGATCATGCCGAAGTTCGTCATGGTGGAGTTAAAGAGGCTGCCCCACGCGTTGCAGGGGTCGGAGGTGCGCCCGGTAACGGGGGTGGCCTCCTGGCCTTGGAAGCAGAGATAGGTGTGCATATCGAGCGAGGCACGGTCGGCGTTCGGGAGGAAGCCCGACCACTGCTGAGGGCCCAGGAAACCCTCGTGGAAGGACACGAAGGGGCCATTTCCGGCACCGATGCCTGACGCGAGGCGGACGTTGTTGTACGCTTGAAGATAGCTGCGGTGTGCATCGTCAGCCAAGGATCACAGCAATGTTTAGAAGGGGACGCACTAGCGGGAGAGAATATCCTGGGTGATGGATGGTCCCCACGGCTCGTTCGTGACGCCGAACATGGTGATGACGGGAGAATACTCGGGCTGGCTAATAAACTCGGCGATGATACGGATGTAGTCGAGCGAACGCTGAACGGCGTTATTAGCCCTCGCGAGCACGATTGAGGCAAGCAATTCAGACCGACCTGCGCATTTGCAATACCCATGGGGCCATAGAGCACATTGTACGTGCCTAAGCGACCTGAGTGGTTCCACCCGTTCTGCGACCCAGGGAGGGCATGCAGGTCGACGTTGATGCGGAGCCCGTACTTCCGCGCCCATTGGATCGCCTTGAGGAAGTATGTCCACGAGACGTTGGCCAAGAAACCTTCGCCTTCGAGGACTTCAATCGCCCAGTAAGCGATGGGGATGCGAACGAAGTTGAGCCCGGCGGCGGCGATCTGCATGAAGTCTTGCTCCGTGATGAAGGTTTTGTAGTGGTCCTCGAGCGCGGCCTGACCACCGGCCTGCAGGAGGGTGTATTCATCGACGACGGTGATGCCGCTCGGAGCTGACGCCTGGACGGTCTGATACAGCGCTGGTGTAATGAACTGCACGACACGAGTGAGAATTTTAATTTCGAAGCAGAAAAAGACATACGGGTTCCGTAACGAGCCATCCACCGATATTAACACTGTTCCGAAATTGAGACAACAATCGCGAGTCAAAAATTGTGCGACACACCCTCTGATCTTGTCTGCGCCGAAATTGAAGGTCTCGTTCAGGGCAGGGGACCAAGACTGAGGGCGAGCACCGTTGTTGAAGGGGTCGTTGGCGTCCCAGTACCAGGTTCCACCGAAGGGGTTGGTATAGGTGAAATTTGAGCCGTCGTCCGCGGTGATGGTGCTTCCGTCGCCGCCGGTGACTGCGACTGCGATGTTACTCTGTACGGGACCCGACGAGGAGTCAGCAGTAGTAGTAGAAGCATCCTTTTTCTTGAAGACAAAAAAGTAAAGGGCAGCGCCAGCGGCGCCCAGAATAAAGAGCAGCGCAACGAGACCGATGGTGATTCGTTTCCGGCGTCCGCGCGATTTGGGAGCGAGGTAGGTTGCGCGCTTCTCGTTGGGAAGGGCTGAAGACAGAACAGGCTCTTGATAAGAGCTGTCATGGTATGGGCGCCGTCCTGCACCGCTGGGATTCAGGTTGTAGGTGCTGTCTGCGTAGGCAGAAGCGCTATCTGCGTATATGTGCTCGTGCGAGGGGTAGCCGTGCTGGCTTGAAGGATAACCGTGCTCGCTTGGAGCATACCCGTGCTCGTTCGAAGGATAGCCATTTGAAGGATAGCCGTTCGAAGGGTACCCATTCGAAGAATAGCCGTGCTCATTCGAGGGATAGCCTTGTTCTGAAGAATACGAAGCGAGAGATACAGATGAGCCGTGGCCAGTGGGGGGATATGGAGCGGGAGCATAGTAGTCGTTTTGGCCCCCGCAGCGGCTGCTGCCAGTGGGTCATTGTAGAGCGAAAGAAAGAAACCAAGAAGATTGATCAGGCGCTCACTTACGCCCATTGACCGCTATACCCGCATTTGCGGTCTCAGTCTGCCGGTTGTCAGCCTTTCCCGTTTTCGCCAAGATTTCAATCATTTTTTGCGGGAGATTTTCCAGGTACATTGTTTAGAATATTGTGAACCTGATAGTCCAGAGATTCCGAGGCTTTTCGTGAGTTCATCCCATAGTCTGCCGATAGGCATCAGTTTCGAGGCATCAGCTGGTGGCAGTCAGTGGGAAGGGAGCATGCAGTGATCGAATGATCGAATAAGCGCACGTTGCCCATTGGTGCCGGTCATTGCCGAACGCTCTTGAGCTTTCTCAAGCACTCATCAAGCACTCATTGTCGACACAGCCCTTGACATCCGGGCGCTACCGAGCTCTCAGCAATCAAGTGCGCATCCTGCTAACGTTGCTGCCCCTTCACCCAATGGCCAGGCCGGAGGACTCTACCGGTGGTTCACGCTTAGATTTTTTTGACCAATTTTTGACGAGAATTATGTACCGTACACCCGTGTTCAGAAAATCCTCAAAAACGTCGGCTCAGCTCATGAAGACCAAATGGACTTGGTTGCATCTAAGACAGGCACCGCACGACATTGCAGTGGCGGACGAGTAAAATGGACTCATACGCCAAGCTGCCTTGACACTGACAGCTGGGCGGCAACTTGAGCGAGAAAAGAGCTGGGAAACAGATCAAATAATTGTCGATCTCATTCTTCTTGACTTTCTCTATGTACGTTCCAACAAGGGTTTCGGAAACGGCTCTGTGGATATTTATTCTCTGAGTCGGTTTCACGAAGCGAACCGCGATTCGGAGGTTCAAGAGGTCCAGTATCATGTTGAACTGTTACTGCTGTCAGGAAAAAAAACGGCCAGCGCGTCAGATTCGTATCAGGCACAGACCGACCCTATCCATTCTACGACATCCTGCCATTGGTTTCATGTCAGTCACCAAATCCATTCAGCAGTTACGTTACAATTCTATCGTAAACTTGAGTCACTGAGAGTCTTGCACGACCTTTTAGCTAAAATTGTTCGTCAAAATAAAATGATACGAACACGGCTGAATTTTCGCACAGCAGGTGGTTTCAAGTTCTGAACCCATAGGCAACCGCTCCAGGTATATGTAAATCCCAAATTCACCGGCAGAAGAAATAAAATTCCGACCGGTCACCACTTCAAGTTGGGCGCCGTAAATTTTGTCGGGATGAGAACTCGGGGTTTGAAGAACGAACGAGACCCAGTCCTTGTCTGTACAGCAGCCCAATCATGATCATGAAACATATCTCTGAGTCTTGAGCGAAGATTTTCGAAAGTGTCGAGCTTCGATGCGACTGACGATTAGTGAGAAGGCTTGAAGCTGTGATACTCGGGTGGACTTGAAGGATTGGAGTGCGGCCTTTGTGATTGTCCAGCGGAACTCTTGAAAGATCTCCAGCGGCCCGGATGTCCTGGACCATCATCTTAGAATTTTCATCTGAAAGCTCACCCTCATGAAAACGAAGAGTTTCGCTGTTCTATAAGTCACAGAACAGAATATATAGCTGCCTCGGCTCTGGATAACTTCTTGGGTGCCGGGTACCCAGGCCTGAATCCCCGCTGCTCAAACGGATACCACCCCATGCACCAAACATGGAGAAGGCTTGGTTACAGAGGTCCAACTCGAGAAAGACAAGGGAGTGGTCGGAATTATTGCATCCCAAAGTGCCAGATTGTCACTTTGTTCAGAGTGCTAGCCCGAAATTCAATATTCCAAGCATGGCCAGAACCTCAGATGAATTGAAAGCAGACACCTCCAGAGTTCAAAACGAGATATCTAAACACGACTCGCGGGTGGGGGAGCTCTATAGATGTGCGGCCGAGTTGGGGAGTCGGGGCTGCTATACGACGCGTGCCATTGGCACTTTAAGGAAGAGCTGTCGCCGTTCAGATATGCCCTAGTCGTAAGCAAGTCGTAGTTTGATATTCTCAACGAGTCATTGTCCGATTCGCGGACCCAACGTAGACCCTGAGTGAGCTTAAAGTGAATGAACGAGACATGAAACTATCTACCTGCTTTTGGCCGGTGGCAACTTGGGATGGACCAAGGATATCGATGGTTGGAGACAGTTGGGGACCAATTAGGAGTTATCGGGATTTGCCGGATCAAGACTGGATCAGTCTCGATGCCGAACACAGCCACAGGGCTCGATCTTCTTCTCAACTCTCGACGTCCATCATCGTCCCGCGTTGGTGAGACTTTGTGCCTGTTCATGTGCGATGGGTTCATGTTTGAAGAAGGTCATCTAAATATAATAGATATCACGGTCCACGACGTCCACCCTCCCTCCATGAAACGTGAGCCGCATAGAGACATCTAAAAATTTATCCCTCGAGCGACACGCAGGGAATGAATGCAAGTAAGTTTTCAACGGACGAACGTTGCTCGTAAAATCAGCATTTCCGTTGGTTCTTGGAAGAGAAGTGCGTCACAAGACCATAAAGAAGCTTCGACAAACAATGTTCAGGCCATCCCCAACCCTGGCCGACTACACTGTCTTTCTGTTGTTTCATGAAAACGGGATTATGGTGCAGGCAGGGAATCCAACAAACTCCCAACATTCCCGTCACCAGTCACTCGGAAAAATAAAATAAAAATGAGGTGAGGAAATATTTTCAAAAGATGCCGACCACAGAACTAATGCGGGGCCTCGGAAGATATGGCCCATTTATAGAAACCACACATGTGCAAACGCCTTCAGCCCCGCCTTCGAGGGTCCTATTTTAAACCCCAGATACCTGCCGCCCCCGTCCTTCCTCAGGACGTCCGCGTGGTGTGGGGCTAAATCCATATTTCCTATCCCCAAAAATAAAACCATTCTGGCATCTTAAAATGCGACAGCAAAGTCTCGTCTCCCCGCAATAACTATGCTCACTATTGTTGTGTTAGCCGCTGCGCTCGCTGGGTCCTCCATGGCCAGCTCCAACATTGCCTCAGGCTGTTCTACTACTGGACCGCTTTCCTGCACTTCTCAGGGGTCCACAAGCTCCTGCTGCTATGAGACGCCTGGTGTAAATTCTGACTCGCTCTCCGGTGGATCTACTGCTTACAATTTTGCGGCTTAGGGTCTTCTGCTACAGACACAGGTAGGCCACGATCACGTGCTCCGGTCGCCATCATTTCGCCCCCATCATTTCTCCTTGCTCCCCAGAGTTTTTTTGGTCCACATAACTCACAGAGATACATAGTTCTGGGACACATCCCCCCCCACGGGTCCCTCCAACAGTTGGACGATTCATGGTCAGCGTTTAATTTGGGGGGAATAGATTGACCATGCTGAACTTTCTCTGCCTAGGGTTGTGGCCGGACAAGTAGGTGTACCAGCTTCAATCACCGGAACTCAGTGATGCGCATACTCCGGCACAACTTAGCTGCGACGGGACTTTCAAAGAGGACTGTGATCCGAGCCGTGATTACACGGGCATTTCATCTGTATGCAGCTTGCATCTTTTCCCCACAACTAATATTCATCTGCACTACAGCTGCTGACAGCCCAGAACGCAACTTCAACTCTGACTTTCATGAACACGGTGTGTATCTGCCTCTGAAACGCTGTTACGGACGCATTTACGATGGAATCTAGTTCTGGAAAAATGATCCTGATGACGGCACGGACGAAGAACTCTGGGAGGTGAGTTTCAAACCAGTGTTTGGAATGTCATTCATTCAATCTCTCTTAAACTTCTCTTAAATCCAGCACGAGGTGTGTAATTTCATCCGATTCGCTCTAGTCCAATAGCGACGTTGCTGTAGTGGGCTACGCATGGCACTTGTTACAGGTGGATCTTTTTCGGCCAAATGTTTGTTGGTGCTAACCTGCTCATAGCACTTTAGAAGTTTCATGTCTTCCTGCTGGAAGCCCGAAGGGAGCTGAAGCCGTGGCATTTTTTGAGACGGTCACCACATTGTTTCAGGTTTGCTCTCTATATTCTGTATCGGTGCTTGATTTTACAGCGACACTCGCCTTGCATCAACAGAAACTTCCCACATTCACCTGGCTCTCTGACGCGGGGATCACGCCGAGCAACTCGGGTACGCACACCCTAGCCAGTCTAACCGCAGCCATCAAGGCTGGGTCTGGTGTAAGTTTTTTTTTTTTTTGATTGTGTAGGATTTTATAATTCAAATTCAATCTCAAACCTTCTCAGTTCACTCCAACATTCGACTGCGACGGAAGCACCCTGAACGGAATCTCTTATTATTTCCATTTGAGAGGGAGTGTTATCGACGGAGAGTTTGAGCAAATCAGTGCGTATGATCTGCCGATATATTGGATATTCTGTTCAAAGAAGTCATATGTACAGATGCAGCGGAGACCGGAACTTGCCCCAACAGTGGTATTAAGTACCCTCCGAAGTAAATTCTATCTGGTTTATGGTCCCCTCGCGTTGTTCTGTTCACGTCTTTGACCTCTTTGTCGTCGCATCTTGGCTGCCATTTGCCTTTGGAATTCATAGCTTTCTGTTCCTCGTGTTCTCATCGTTCGGTGCCCGACCGACAGCATAAAACCCAACACCGCAAACCCGCTCTAGGCATTGTCTGCCTGACTTGGGAAATCGGTTGTGTATTCATCTTCTCAGCTTGGTTGTTCTAGAGCGCTCAATGTTGAATGTTCGTATCCACAATAACCGCATCATATCATACAATTGTAGTACAGTGAATTCGAGGCTCGATTAGCCTTCACCTTTCCGCAGTCCAAATTGCCTTTGGACCGCCATGGGAAACTCACTGCAGGCGAAAATTCGACCAACTCGCCGCCATCATCATATTCATTTGCTGCACCTGATTCATGATCGCCTGCTGTCCCATCTGATCTCGTGGTCAGCGCCAATGTAGGAGGACACAATTACGAGCACACACCAGCGTTTGTTGCGTGATTTGATTCTCGATCGCCTGCTCTCTGGCCTGAGTTCGTTCGTGGTTAACTCAGAACAGTACATTCAGCAGAACAACTTGAAGTGGCACACACCACTCTGGTTTTTATGAGTTCCAGGCACATCTGCTCTCCCTCGATCACCGCTGCGTGTGCGATCAGAATTACGATTATGAATGGTCTGGAATGGGCAGGAAGGAGCGCGTACATACCATTTTTCTCCTCCGGCTCTTCCGTCTGTTGTATGAGGTTGCGCAACCGCACATCTATGGCCGGCGGGAGGTTCCAGTGCATCTTCACCTCACCATCCTCTCCGAGCCGTTTGAGCTTGAGGAAGAAGTATCTCGAATCATAGAAGCATAGCGTTGATTGGGGCTCGATACACCAGCCGGGTTCGTTGTACTGCTGCACCACCTAGCAAGGCATTCAACAAATATACTTTGGGATGGTAGTGAGGAGTCACAATGACTTACTTTGTAGAGGGGGTGCTCCTCGTATGAAGTCTCCTCGTCGAAGTTCACTAGGAAGCCGGCGCAGAACATCAGAATGTAGGTTTTCCCCTTCCCAAACAGTATCCCCGTGAGTTCTTTGTCGAAGTTAGCCTCCTCAGCTTTGACGGTGCCAATCCTCTGGGATAAGGGATTGTTGAGCACGGCATGCCAGTGGTCTTTCTTCCCTTTCACAAAATACTGGAAGGGAGAATTATCATCGCGGTCAGGAAACGACACAAACCCAGCGGCGAATTTGCCGTTTGTGCCGCATATATAGTCCCGAAGTTCTGGATTTATGCCGTGGAAGTGGACTGTATGAAAACGGTTCACGGAAACTTTCGCGACCGACGCCATTGAACGTACTCACAATTGTCCGTGGCCATGTTATAGACGACCCATGTATCCATTGATTTGCCCATACTGCGACGGAATCATCAGTAGAGTCAGATATCGCGAGTACGAGCGGATTACACCTTATCCACTTCGTCATACAGATAACAAAATTGGTCTCGACGTGGGTCGTGAAACTCTCTGGCATGTTTTCGACAAAATAGCGCCGTCCATGGCCGACGAAAAACGAGTCGGGACCCGAGCCCATAACGATGAGAGTATTGCGACTTGCAGCCATTTTAGCTGAGCTGTTGACTGGAAAAGAGCGGTATTTAAGCGAATTATATATACAACTGACACTTGGAGCACTGCGAATTAATCACTGCTTTAAGTCTCATTTTAAATATAGGACCAGGGAAAGATATGAAGAGACTTACATGTACATACATATCTATAAATTTCCAAACACTGCTGGACACCTCAATCACTTCTCCCGGGCGCCGCAATTCAAAGCGGGATGTCCGGGATGCGCACGTAGATGCCAGGAAGTATTTCGGCGTCGGTCTGACTCCGTCATCAAGATGGAAATCCCTGTCAGCCGTCAATTCTCTGTCCTATGTCATATGTCAATCGTCGAGCACATAGCCTGGGAGCAAAGCAGTTTTGAAGCTATAACCCACACAAGGTTTTGTAGGCCAGAAAAAATGGCAATACTGTCCGAGTGAACCAGTATCAGAACATAGAGAAAGCTTGAAATACTTACTGACCAACGACTTGTGTGAAAGCCATGAAGGAACTTTCGAGATTGGACTCACCTCCGGAGCTCCTTGAACACGACGTAGAAACGCACAAATTCCTTGAAATTTGAATCAGCAGTGCCAAATGTCTAGTCCGAGATCAATCCATAGACAGAGGGACAGAGGACGGGCGTAGGTCTAGATCTACTATCTTTATGTGCACTGCATATACGGCGCCCGTAATAACATAATATACCTCGGTGGCAATCGGTAGTTTGTTCAACTGTGGGAGGGCCGTCAGTTATGTACCTAGCTATAAGGAGAATGAGGAACCGGTGCAGTGAGTCGAGGGTGAGCACTGAGCTCGAGGACCAGGGCGGCGTCCTCATGATGAGCCATCGACGTGCAGCGGCCGCCGGTCGGTGCGGAAGTTCGAAGGTCGAAGCAAGACTAGCGGCCGTAAGTATTCGTTGGGCGGATGAGGATATCACTGCCATCGAGTGTACATTGCAAGTGCATTGGTCTTTTTTTATCTTTCAGTCAAACTCTGCCGGATCAATCCGTGGCATCGATAAGATTAGGGATCCCACCGAGAATCACGGCTTGATCACGGCCGCTCTGTTCTGTTCACGTCTTTCGTCTTTGTTGTCGCACCCTTGCCGTCGTTTCCCCTTGGAATCCATAACTTCCTATTCCCTGTGTTCTCATCCTTCGATGCTCGGCCAACTTCGAACCAAACATCGTAAATGTGCCTGATGTGAGAAATTGCGTTCAGTTTCACCTTCTTCTCAGCAAATTGGCCTCTCATTCGTCCAAGACTCAAGTCCCGACGTATAGTGTGCCATATCTCAAGCGTTCAATGCCATCCACGATAAAGCGTGATATCATACAAATTGTACTGCATACGCCAAACATACACCGAGCTCGCCGGTCAGTTAGCCTTCACCTTTGGAAAATCCCAGTTCCGAGTCCCCTTCTTAGTTCGAACTTAGGCGGCCATAGGAAACTCACTGCAAGCGAAAACCTGACCAGCTCGCCGCCATGTTCATATTCATTTGCTGCAGCTGATTCATGATCATCTGCTGTCCAACCTGACTTTCGTGCTCAGTGCCCATGTCGAGCACGGTGAAAGATTGCGAGCACACACCAATCTTTGCTGTATGACTTGCTGCCACATCTGCTCCTCATGGACCAATCCTGCACGTAGATCATGGTTGGTGAATAGTCATGTATAGAAGAAGCTCTTACCAGTCTTCTCCTCCGGCTCTTCTGCCTTCTGCATGAGCTGGCGTAATTTCGTATCCATAGAAGGCGGGAGACTCCAGTGTATCTTGATTGCACTCTCTCCGGGCCGCTTAAACTTGAGAAAGAAATATTTTGAATCATAGAAGCACAACGTGGAGCCGCGCTCGATGCACCAGCCAGGTTCGCTATATTGTGCCAGCACCTGCCAAGAAATTCAACGGATATTCAGTGGGATGGCAGTGAGTCAATAGCTTACTTTCTTGAGGGGATGCTCCTGGTCCGAAATCTCCTGATCGAAGGTCGCTATGAAGCCAGCCCGGAACATCATAATGTGGGTTTCCCCCTTCCCAAACAGCATCCCCGTGATTGCCGCGTCGAAGTTGGTGACCTCAGCTTTGGTGGCGGCAATCTTCTGGGATAAGTGATTGTTGAGGACGGCATGCCAGCTGCCCTCGTTCTTCCCTTTCAGGAAATACTGGAAGGGAGAATTGTCGCAGTCGGGGAACGACACAAATTCAGCCCCAAATTTGCCGTTGGTGCCAGAAAGATAGTCCCGGACATCTTGATTTATACTGCCGTTAAAGTGAACTGCATGAAAACCGTGCGTGGCCAATATTGATTTCAGGACCAGCGAAACATGCAAGTACCCACAGTTTTCTGTGGCCGCGTTATAACTGACCCATGTGTCCATTGTTCTGCTCATACTGCGAGGAAATCATCAGTCGAGTAAAAAATCAGGAGTTGAACTGCTTTTACCTTATCCATAGCGTCATACAGATAGCCAAGTCGGTCTGGACGTGGGTTGTAAAATTTGCCGGCATGTTTTCGACAAAGTAGCGCCGACCATGACCGATGAAATATGAGTCGGGGGACAATCCTAGAACGATGAGAGTATTGGGACTTCCGGCCATTTCGGCTGGGCTGAATTGTGGCAAGTGGGCAAGATAAACGTGCAGTGCATAGGCGAATTATATGCGAACTTGAATGTCATTTGGGGCAGTGCGCATTAATCACTGTCAATGCTTGAGGACCTAAATATACTTTAGGACCATGGCAAATATAGATGGTTTGCCAGGAATTATTCCGGCCCTCGCAGAAAGGACCCGAACCGGTGACCAAGAGGGCAATCGTAGCTCATCCAAAAAAAAATACTAATCGTGCGGAGATTCAGAAGCGTTACGCATTCGTTTGCCTGACCACGGTGCGGCAATTCGCTGCTGTCAGTGTCTCTCTGTGGCGTGCCATATGTCATTCGGGCCGAATGGCCTAGGTCAAGGGACATCCTCAAGCCAAAAAAGTTCGACAGAAACGCAACAGCAGTGCTTGGTGGAGAAGGATCCGGGCCGCTGAACGTTGAGTTCTGAAATAGGCTGCAGCTTTTTATTCACATGCAAGATGCGAAGAGCCTCCCTGTAGAAGGAGATAAAAGCAAGATGAGAGCGAGCAGGCACTCAGTCGTCTTGCCGATCACTTTTTGACTTCCGTATGATGCCATCATGTATATTAGCCTTCTCTCCTCATCCTCATTTGTTGCCTCGTACGGCTCCTCCCTCTCCCACAGCGAAGAGATAGCGAAACATGCAATATCAAGGCTATCAGCAAGAGCTTGACTGGAGCTCCTACATAACTCGACGTGCGACTGTCAGGAACCTTGATCCGCAGCAATTGAACTGTGTTCATGGATGTGTTGGAATTTCGGCGTTCAGATTTCACGGTCTGAGTCTCGACTTATTAGAGGTTCGCGGTTAGGCTCGGATCCGTCAGCTGTCCATCTGCCTCGGCTACAACCACATCTGTCGACAACTAAATATGATATAACGACCCTGCATTCGCCTATAAATTCGCGGTGCTGCTTGCGCCGTCGGACACAAAGCTTGAGGTGACCGCGACTGAGGCGACGACGACAAATGCGACCGTGGCGACGACGACAGATGGTGCCCTCGCGCTACATCTCGAGGACTTTACGCGCGTGACGGGGGGAAAAAGTGCAGGGTCGCGTCGAGCTGAACGTCCTCCTTGCGCAAGAGGACAATATCGAACATGTGCGGGTTAAGTGCACCGTCGTTATCTACGCGTACGTCGCCATCGATGCGGTTTCAGTTCCGTGTCCTCAACCGTTTTCTATTAGACGAATCACTGTCATCACGAAGAAGGACGACAAGGAAATGGAGCGCAAGTATCGAACTGCCCACATCGTGCGTGCATTCTCCCGTATAGACTCACTTCTGCCCACCATTCCTGTAGTTATTTGAGGACGAAACCAAACTTTGGGACCCGAAAGCTGATTCGGAGTCCCAGCCCGTGGCCGATTCGAATGGTATCCTTTCGCTGCCGTTCGAATTCACACTTCCGAACGAGGAGAAAATGCCTGGGACATTCTACTCTACGGGGCCAGACTGCCGTGCGACGGTCGGGTATTCGATCGAGGTCATAGGACAACGTCCTCGAGAACATGAATTCCAGATTTACCGCCCAAATCGACGCGTCATCCGCGCGCTGTCTGTGATTCCCGCTGCCACGCCGAAACAGATTCAAACGAAGGAGTCGTTCGCGAAGGAGTGGAGCGGGGAGTGGAAGACGCATGAAAGCGAGATAAAGCTTGGAAAGGGCGTCGCCCGGCTCAAGGTTGGTTTGCGATTATGAACAAACCCTCAAGTTAACTGCATTAAGCCGGTGACTCTCCCCGACATCTGGTCGTTCCCTATCGCCACCCCCATTCCGTTCACCCTTGCGATCGAGACAGACACCCAGAAGATGGACCGCGATGGCGACGAGCCCGTCGACAAGGCTAGGAAGTCTTTATTCCCCGAGTTCTCAACGGCACCGTCTGCGGTGCAGTTCTACTTGCATCGCTGGGCACACCTCATACCTGAAGGCCAAGTCCGAAAGCCCGAAGACGACCAGGAACTCAAGGTCGGCGCGGCCGGCGACGAATCCACGACGAGCGTAGAGTGGGTGCCGGAGGTGATCCCTGAGGGTAAGAAAGAGGAAAAGGGCGGATTCTTGCGTAAGCTCAAGTTCGGACACAAACACGAGGACAAGAGACCCCCCTTGCCACACGGAGTCTGGCGGCGGGGAACCAAATTGTTCGAGTCGACCATATCGCTCCCATTCACGCCGACGTATTCCGGGAATCTGTTGCAATGGCAGGTCAGTAACTTGAACACAAGACTATTATTTTTTTTAATGAGAGGAGCTTGGAACATACAGTACCAGCTTAAATTCGTTGTTCCTTGCCCGGGGCACGATGACTTAACTTTGCTCGTGCCGCTTGCGCTCATTCCGATACACCCCACCCCGTCTTCGGAGTCTGCGAACCGCCCTCCACAGATTCTTGGTATACCGCCGTGAGTCGCAATTGTGCTGATTGTAACTTGGTCTTCCTTGCTGAGGTGTGATTTTCAGCGCGTATTACAACGAAGTACACAATGATACCATATACCCCGTGTTTGACTGACCGAGCGCGTCTCTGATCTTGTAGAATAATATGTTAATTCAATCTCTGAGAGTCATTAATTTTATCCACAAAACGGCGCCAACAAAAGCCCCAGCATTGCGTCGTTCGCTCGGATCTTGTCGGCCCCGTTGCTGTTCTTATCTGCGCTCTGCCCTATCTTCATTTTAAATAGATCGACACATACAACCGTATTCTGCACCGTTAGGTCAATCTAGAATTTAATTGATACATATCTCGTAGTTTCGCGGGGCTTAAAAGCCGTTCGGCGCAAAGCCAATACGCTGGTTGTCTATATCCCACGCACTGTAATAGTGCTTAAGCAGACTGAGTCCCACAAGGTTGTACCCGTCGGACACATTGATGAGCGTCTGGCACAACTCAGGTTTCGTTGCGAACGGGCCACTGCTCAGCTCCGAGCTGGGAATCGTCAAGTTGAATACATCTTGACCTGAGATTCCCGCGAAAGTGATGTCGATGACGGCCGGAAGGGTAGAGACGAGGTCGCACGCGATTCCGTAGGTGCCTGGCTCATCTGTGTTGGGAGCGATGTCGGGCGAGATCATCCCGTAAATGGCCTTTGGAGACGCGTCAGTGTCTAAGTGCGCTACATATATAGGCGATAATAACACAACATACCTCAGCAATCGATTGTTCGAACAGCATATTGGACGTGCCCTGAAGGTTGGTTAATATTGATCTAGTCACAGAGAAGGCAAGGCGACTCACGGAGTCAAAGATGAGGGTGAGGTTGTTTTGCAGAATGCTCGCAGTCTTCCCGTTGACAAAGATGCCCTCCGAAGCCAACTGCCAATTGCCCTCATCCACTTGGGGCGAATACAAGAGTGAACCGTTGAATTTAGTCGTGTCGACACCACCAATAGTGAGCTCGCCCGCGCCGCCCTCACTCTCAGGAACGAAGAGCATCCCGAAGATCCCAGGATATCCCCCGGCGGAGAACAAGTCACCCGACTCGGGGCTGAGGCCAAGAATACCATCAAATGGATCAGGCAGGAAAGTCGGGGTTTGGTTTGTGATCAGATAGAACTCTCCAAGAGATATACTGAGGCCCGCGACGGAGAACGTGTCCGCAACTTCGTCAACCACGAGCTGCCAATTATCGCCGATGACGGGGTCGACGCCAACACCTGTGCCGAAGGTGATCGTGGAGGTGCTCTGAAAATCTATGAATGTACTGGAAGCTGACGAATTGAACTGGTGTTGATTGGCGCACGCCGCGCCGCATGCCGTTCCTGTGAGCCACGAGCATTCGAGTTCTACGCTTTAGCTTATGAAATGCCTACGCACCTGGTACTTCCAACGAAAAGCTACCGGTGTCGAAAACTACACGTTGGATGAGATGGCTGAGATCCAGCGCACAAATTTGCTACCCACCGACAGTGAAATTTTGCGGCGGCGTCCCGACTGTTGAGAAGGATCAGACATCTCTTGGTTTCAATGACGAAACGAGTACCCGTTATGTCTCCATACCACTGGAGGTCAGTGCCATTGAAGTAATCAAAAAGTGGCTCGCTCGTCGAAGCATCTCGGCGGGTGTTGGACGCAAGGCTTGCTGTCGATCCACGAACGCGGGCCCGACGCGCGGCCGGTGTTGAGGAGATCGAGCCCAACGTGAGCTTGAAGTCCGAGTGCGGCGCAGTGGCCTGCGCTACAGCCGCGACCGCGAGTGGGAGCAAGAAGGAAGAGTGAATCATGGAAAGCTAGTACTTTGTACGGAACAATATATGGAAGGGCTTTCGCGTTTGATCGTCGTAGCTGGTGGTAGTGGAGTGGCGACGATCACTCCACGTGAATGGCACGGTGAATATTGCGTGGCGAAGATAAGTGGAGGTAAATATTCGGCATGAATCGCCGCTCCCGTTATCGAGCTGCAAGTCGGCGTCGAGGTACAGATTTCGCCCGGTTCGAAAACATCTGCCCACAAGTGCTGAAGGCCCTGAAGCGCAAAAAAAACAGCACGTATTTCGGAGCAACTCGAGGAGCGCACGAGGATCTTCGCTGCAGATCATCCTCCGAGTCGACGTCGCGCGAATAACCGTCGATCCCGGATGGTGGTACATCCACAGCGCACAGGTCATTTAACCTGGTTGAATCTCATGTTCTGACAGTTCTGCTCGGCAGGGTACATAGTCCTAGGCTTCCTCCTCGTTGTGTGGAACAGCGGAAGGAGTTCCCATGAGGGGCAACAGTAGATCAACACGATAATGGCTTGACAATGGTGTTATCAGTTCGATTGATTCTCGTAGCTGCAGCCAAACAATGTCAAGCCGCAACCAAATATTCAAGCAGGCTTTCCGCCTCAAGATACTCTAGTAAGGTTCACCTGATGGTACCCATGGGCAGAACAACGGAGAATCCGTATCACGGAAGATTACCGAAGACCACAGAGTATGGATATTCGACGATGACGAGTGCGTACGGCGTGCGCGCATGGCACATGCGAAACGCGCGGCATCACGCCGTGAGCAGCACCACAGACGCAGATCGACACGATAGGCTGAAGCCGCTGCCAGTCAGCCGCCGTAGGTAATCCTCCGTGCAAGCCATGACCGAGGCCTCCCGCTTCGAGCTGCACCGTCGATGGCGTTTGCGTCCTTCAATGGAATCCCTCCGCAGCACGAATGACAACGCTTGCCCGACGCAATGTAAGCACACTCAATCGCTCGCGATCGCTTGTACTCGAGAATCGAGATAAACTAGTCGCTCGATATTAACCGCCGGATAAGCCCAATTCTCGGCGTGAAAGGCAGAGAGTCGGATCGGCTCCGTCGAGGGTGAGAGCGGGTAGTGCACCGCGGTGCATCATGCGGGTATCTATGTACCCGAGAGAAAAGGCCCGTGAAGTGATCAGGTATGCACCCTCGGTCAATGCAGAGGTACGTGGATGACGCAAGTACAGGAGATGCAGGGACAATTAGATCGGCTCCCCCGGGTATGAGAGCGGAAGGAGGAGGAATAGGCGGGGTGTGGGCAAGTGCGAACGCAGGGGATACACAGAGGGCACACGAGATGACGGAGTATGTGCCCTCTAAACGTCTGCGTGCACCGTCCCAGCACGCAGCCGTACGTACACCTGCGGTGATCCTTTGGAGGCCACCTGCATCCTTACGCGTGTCGACGGTGAGAATGTCGAGAAAGTGAACGGGAAAGTGCCGGTGCAACATAGCGGATGAGAACTCGGTCGCTTGAGAAAGTGCAGCTGTCTGCGAGGGAAATCGTCCGACGGTCGGAGATCCATGTAGGCCATGACCGAGGCCTCCCGCTTCTAGCTGCACAGTCCGTGGCTCTTGCGTCCTGGTCTGACTTGTGCCTCCGCACCGCGTAGCAGGAATGACGGCGCGCAGGATAAGGCCAGCGCTCGGGGTGAAAGGCAGAGAATCGGATAGGCTCCGTCGAGGATGAGAGCACCATGGGTGGTGTCGCAACGTGCATCATGCGGGTATCCACCGGAGTAGAAAGGCGAGGTGACCAACTATGCACTCGGCGTGGATGACGCAAATGCGGGAGACAGAGAGTTGGATCGGCTCCGTCAGAGCGGAGGAGGAAGCGGTGGGCATGGGCAAGAGCGAGCGCGGGATGTCCGCCCGAGGTATCGAGGCGCACGAGGCGATGAAGTATGTGCCCTCCAAATGCCTACAGTGTCCCAGCACACAGACGCGCATACAGCCGCGGTGCACGTTCGGACGCACATTCATGCCACCTGCATCCTTACGCACGTTGAAGACCGAGGACTCCGGCGATGGATGGGGAAAGCGCCGGTGCGGCATAGCGGATGAGACTCGGTCGTATTCGATAGCTGCGGAATGCGCAGCTGTCTGCGGGGGACATCCTCCATTCAGACAGCGGAGATACAGTCGTCAGCGGGCGCCATACGCCCGTCGGAACGTCATCGTTCAGCGATAGACAGTCCTGAGAAGTCGACGTGGCGACGGGCTGTGGTAGATGAGGTCGGTGGTGGAATCGTCGCAGTACCAGAGCTCGGTGAAGGCGATGCTGAGGGTGTACAGCGTTGCGCTGCGCGCTCGTTCTCCAAGGAGACAACAGCGACGAACCGCCGCCTCGGCCCCGTCCACCGATGGCGCCTAGATCGCGCAAGTCACACGCGAGACCTGATCCGCTGGCAAGGACGTCGTTGGAGAGGCTTGTCAATGTCGGCAGCGGGAGGAATGGCGGATGACATCGGCGCGTATGCCAACGGGATAGTGGCGCTTGCGTACGGCACGCTGTCGACGGAGGGGATATGCGGGTAGATAGTGCGATGCGCTGCGAGATAATGCGGGAGTGTGAGAAGGGTTCCTGGGACTCGGCAGTTTGCACCGGGTATGTAGGTCCAGCGTGCATAGTCCCAAAGAAAGATTGCCTCGCAGAAGCCGCGGCGGAAGTTAGGGGACAGATACCTGTGCTCCAGTCGTTCGTAGGGAAGAGCATGGAGGTGCGACGCGGCAGGGGGGGCGCATGAGGACGCGACAATGACGAAGGAACTGGACGTCTTGCTCGGGCTGAGGAAACACAAAAAATATCAGAACATGAGGATAACGCAATGGAACAGGACGCGTACGGGAGAAACCAGGGAAGCTCTTTCTCGTGCTATTCCTCGCATGAAGCAGCGGGCGAAACAAAACGCACGAGATCCCGGTGTGGTGCCAAGAACCGCTCGAGCGCCGGCTGGAGGCCGGAGTGGTTGATGATACCCTCAATTGTGGAGGATACGAGAACAGCAGCAGTGACTACTATCCTCTCGAACTTTGCGGTTGCTTCATCCGAATTTCGAGGTCACCATCCAAAGGCTACGCGTCGTCTCGTTCCGGTCCCCAGGTCCAACAATGGGCGAGACAGCCCTTTTGCGATTGTGCTCCATCTGCTCGGCGAGAACTATCGAATTGACGACGGCGCTTGCAGAGCATTCCCAACGAACGCATCGTTTGGAAACGTTTGGACCCAAACTGGGAGAATCCTGGTGGCACTGGCAGGATGAGATGTTGATATGCCACGTGATGTGGCCCAATTGGGCGACCTGACCGCCACGCGCCTAAATAGGCAGGAAGATATTCTGTCTGACCCATTCCATTCGTTCACGACACAGGAAATGGCAGAAGGGCACCTTTTCCTCCGGGTTTTAATTGGCCACTCCGCAAAAAGATACCATCCAGGAAATGCATGAGTTTCGTGTTCGAATAACATCACACCTCATCCAGAATTTAAGAGACTTCGAAACGCACCGCTCATGACCTAGATCAGCAGGAAACCAGGAGCCCAATTTCTCTCATACCTGGGGTAAATGGTAATTCTCATTCAAGGTGGGCGCCAAGCTTGTCACGATCAAGCCGGAGAACGGGGTTCCGAGGATGGGGATGCGGCTATTATAATGAATCTTGCAAATGATCCGCTTTTGTCCATTATGATGACTCGGTGACCACTCCAGAATGGGTGAGGGGATTCTCGGCGGTGCCAACACAGCTCTCCAGCTCTCGAGAATGCACGTCCCATGAACAGAGGATATTTGTTGGAGCGGCGTAAAAGTTGACCTTGTGCTCTTGACCCACGGTGCAGGCAAGGACGGCGGTCTATTTGGCTCTGATTTACTCTTTGACATATCTCCAGGTCCTCTCATCTCCAGCGCCGATGATGATGATAAGATGGGAGACAGTCCTCTAGTTATGAAGGCCCCGGAGTTTATTTTGTACCCTAGACTAGGTCAGACTAAAAAAATCAAAGAGTTTCACTATATTTATGAGATGAACTGTGGCCTCACGGAATGTCGAATCCGATGTTGCAGAGCCAGCTTGTTACTCGCCTCCATCAGAGGACTTTTACCCGAGTTCGCCGATAAGGAAGCCGCACTTGGCTGTTCGCTGAAATCATTCTCCGAGACGTGAGACTGATTGACTAATTAATTATGGATGGGGAGGAAACACCTCGCTATTTTCAACTCTTACGAAAGTGGATTCAAGATTCATTGGTTGAGCGTTTGCAAGCAAGCAAGACACATGCCAGAAATTTCAGCAATTTGTGAATTCCAACAGAGCCAAGTTGGCGATCCGAAGCTTACCACCAGTACACAATTTTTTTGCGGGAGATTTCCCAGATTTGCAGAGCATCACGGCGGAAATGTTTGAATTCAGCGGCACCGTACTGTCTCGACAGTGGCTGGAATGACGTTGGACGTTGGCATACCGAAGATGGCGGTACGGCAATCCAAAGTGTAGCGCGTGGCACACAGATCTTCCTACTTGGTAATCGTGGAACACCGGAGTTGGATGTGGGATAAATCCAACAAGAGCTTTGGTCCAATTGATCCTTGATTGACCATAAAAATTTACTAAAAAGGAGGCAATTGAGATTGACGGGATCATTTACATCACGCTTTCCAACTGCTCTTGCCCTTCACCAAGTCCATCGGTGTCCAACGTCTAGGTTGTATTGAATTTAATCTTTCTGGCTGTCGCCTATCTCTCGGTCTATATTTCTGTGATTTGGACTCCTCGGCTCCGGCCTGCTTCTACACGGGCATGCGCCGCCCCCGTCGCAGTTGCACGAATACATTCGAATTTCGGAGGTGACTGACCGAGGTACGAGATAGAATCAAGCATCATAAAGACCTTGACTTCTGACAGATTGCGTAGACCGAGACCCAACATCTGATATTCCTGGCCAGATGCCCAGGAATTGAGCCTTTCGCTGCTTTTTAGCTTCGGAGCCGTTGCCAGGAATCCATCTTCCTAAGAACAAGGGTCTGATTGATGCACCAGCGTGGTTTTTTGTTCTCTGTTTGGGGACACATCCGTATGAACGTTCACCATTGCTGCACCACGTATTCTGGGTGCGGAAACTTACAGATTCTCCCGCCTTGCTATTTCCTAGTCCATTTTTTCCAAAAACCATCAGCATTGCTTCTTCAGTTCGATGGATGTAGAATTGCTCGCCACTGCGATCGAGCCGAAATCACATCAATTTGCGGATTTAGGCTGTCCAGAAACCCTCGGCAACGGAGAACTTATCCAAACTTGGATCTTTGCGATGCTGGCATTATTCAAAAGAGAGCTCCGTTCATGCGATAGATCCCTCCCTGGCTTCACATCATGTCTGCTCCTCCTCCTGTCGGTACTGTCATAGACGTTCGACTTTCGTGCGTTGAACAATTGCTCAGATCGTGGTCCACAATCTCTTACATCGTTCTCGACAGCTATGGACCCCTACTCGTCGGCGCATTCTTCAATATGATTCTGTTCGGTGTATGTCGTTCTCTTCCACTGCAAACCATCTTTGTCATTCACCCGGATAAAAGGTGCTGATCGGGCAGGTATGTGGAGCACGTCATTGACCATCGGACACAAGTCGACCTCTGCTGTTAGCAATTAAGCTATTACCAAAGTGCCCGAAATGACAACATATGGGTACGCCTTTTTGGTACGTGAGCCAACGGTTTTGTCGGCGCAGGATGACCCATTCGCGCAGGTGTGGGGGGTGTTTTCTGTAGAGGTCGTCAATACCGCGTTGGACATGACGATGCTTTATCAACCGCTTATTCTGGACTATGGTGCACCTTACCCGTATGCAAAAGTTCGTCATGCTCAATCTTACCGCAGGCGCCATCCCCGATAAGCTGCCATGGGTCTTCGTAACGCAGCCGCTGTGCGTTATCCTCGTGGGATTCCCAATCCAATTGTTCTTCATCTGGCGTATTTATTCACTTACCCACAACACTGTCGTCACAATGGGCATTCTTTCGTTTTCTCTGGTCTCTTTCGGTGCGTGAAACCTGTGCTCATACTGAATTATTTCCCCTAACACAATTCCAGGTGGTGGTGCATGGACAACGGTTATGGTGCCTATAGTTAAGACGTTCGGCAACCTTCCGAGGCTGTACCGGTCTGCGGAGCTTTGGCTCATCTCGGCGGCGACCACCGATTTATGCATCGCAGTGACACTGGCGGTTGCTCTTGTGCGTTTTCAGCTTGATTTTCATTCAGTTATGAACGTGAAGCCTTAGAGGAACAAGAAAACCGGCTTCACGCACACAGATACGGTTGTTGACAAGATCATCCGTTGTATGTAGATCGAGTTCTACCTCCCAAATGATCCTGAACTAATGATAGAACAGTGACTGTGCAAACTGGAATGTTGACGTGCGTGATTTCACTGCACGGTTTCTCTCGTCTTCATGCGAATTCGCCCTGCAGCGCACTTTTCAGTGTCCTGGACGTCATCTGCTTTGTCTCTTTCAAGGTAAGCATTTTTCCTGCCTACAGCAGCTCAAGTCAACTCATCTTGCGTTAAAGGGTAAAACAGTGTATTTTTGTTCCGTTTCAGGCATTCCGTTCGAACTGACGAAATTACGCGTGAAGGAATTTCCTATGGAATATTCCGTTGACGAAGTTGTACGCCAACTGTCTCATGTCGACACTCAACGCTCGGGAGCGGTTGAATCGCAGCATGAACCCGCAACACAGCAGCGGCCAAAACAATTTCGTCCTCTCTGTTGGCGGGGACAAAGTTCATCAGGACGGAGATACGTTCGCCGCCAACGACGATTTTCAGGGGACAGAACCTCAATTCGGAATTCGAATGACCAAGGTGCGCGACGGTCTACCATTGTGTCGGTCCTTCGGAAAAGTAATCGATGTTCTCAGGTCGTCGAACGCATGTAATACCTCGGTGTATCAAATATTTTTCATTCAAATTTGGGTGATCTTTTGGCCAGTGCAAGTTGTGCCGACAATATCAAGACAATATCTTTATGTTGCAATCGCAACCGAGGTTATTTTGTCAGCGTTGAATTCAGCATATGTGGTGCAACGTCCTCCGTGAGGTATTTGATTGGGGTACAATATCGTATAATCTAGCATTTGTTGGCTCCACAGGGATGTCCGCCGAATAGTGCGATGCAGAGTACGGCGCCATAAGGATGACGATGCTTTTTTACTATTCTCGACTGGCAGAAATCCAACAGAAATCTTGGATACGCATCCCATACTTTTTTCATGCCGTGCTTGTACTTGATCTGCGAGCAGGACGCGTCGGTCATTATATGTATCGGCTACTCTGGACAAAACTGGCACCAAGCACCAGAACCGTAGAGGCTGAGGACCAACTGAGTACATTGATAATTACGTAATATATATAAGTATTTCAAGTTCGATGGCCGTGACAGAGTGACGTGACACGCTTGTACTTCTACCTCGACAACGCATATCCTCCAAGACTAAGACTCCCAAGTCTGTCTGTGCTTACCTATGGAGAGCGTCCGAGTCGAAGACGAGACCAATTTTCCTGTGGGACGTTTCTCTGCCCTACCCGCTGAGATTTTAATCGCCATCGTTGGGTTTCTCTCTCCTTACGATATCCTCGCTCTCCGGACAGTATGTAGTATCTCTGTTTCAGACCGGGGCGCTTGACTTATTTTGTCTGGGATTCTCAAGGTCTCGAAGCTTATGTCCTCCGTCGCCCGTGAACGTGGCGTGTGGATTGAAGCGCTCCGATATCTTTGCATTCAATACGATATCTACCCATCATCGTTCCGGTTCCCTGAGATGAGCCTGGATGAGCTGGAGCATGCTGCAACAGCTTGGCGTCGATTCAGCGCGCATCTTCGCAGCGAATTTTCTCTGCATCGTCAAGTCTGGCCCCACTCCATTCAAAACCTAGAGCCGCGAGACATGGGCGAAGAATTTGAAAATATGCGCTTCATACCTGGCGGACGATTCCTAGTGACCACTGATAAAACGACTCTGAAATTATGGGACCTGGGGAACCTTACAAATTTCTCAACTGGTGACGCGATTGCCTCCCTCGAAATTGCTGGCGCCACTGGAGTGAAGAGCTTGCGGACACGGGCGTCCCATTCAAGTCCCGATGCACTAGTTATCGTGTCGACCACGGGAAGGTCATTGATCTCTTTATCATCTGATCATGGGCTGACATGTCTCAGCGACTTTCGTGTGCACGTTTTTACCATTTTCCCAGTTGCGCCAAACCCGGAGTTCACGCCATATGCGTCTCCTCTGATTCTCTCAACTTTTGATGACCACTTCCCGTTTGTTCTTGGTGCGAACAGCAGTCACGTCATTTTAGAAACGCCCAGTAGTCGAGTGCTATGGGACTTCATCCACGACGCATGGGTCGGCTGGCCACACGAACCAACTAGGCTTGATGATGTTCGTGGTCTCCTAGCGTTTTTTCTCCAAACTCAGTATTGGCCAGACCGTCTACTTGTGCAACAACAATATCGTGACCATACATGCCGACGAAGCACAGCTGTACGTCACCCCTTTGCCCGGTGTATTCCCGCGCTCCGTATTCGCTCTTCCACCGAAGCTCAACTCTCCCGACCTTTCTCAACGATACCCATTGTGTCGTTTCAACCAGAGTGTGCTGAACTGGTGCCTGAGCGGCATGACCCTTGTGTTCCACGGGCGCGAAAACATTACTGTGGACAAGCCGCTGCACATCGATATTCTCAGCCGCGAGTACGACAAGGTCGTTATCACGCACCACGCGCTGGTACCCAACACCAGCTCAAACACCAACGAATCCGACACTAGCGGCCCCTACATGCTCCCGACCCCTCGGGGAGAGCCCCATGGACGCTGTATATACTTCGTCGCACACCCTGCACGTTGAATGGCAGTACGGGACTGTTCAAAGCTTCGTGGTCTCGGGAAACATGCTATATGTGTGCGTGTCGGACGCGAACGGAAAGACACCGGCGGAGTCTGTGTCTGGGATTCTCATGACTCCAGGACTGCCGGTAGATGAGTTGAATGTGGATTTCTGCTCGTTCTCGGGCAGGGTGTGTGCACGGGTGCCCTCGGCAGCAGGCGATGGATTCAGACTTGCGATTTATGATTATGTCGTGCCCAAACACTCTACGGCCCTCAGCCATGTCCTATAGCAGTTCTGGGGTCTCTGCTTGGTTGCTGATTCCCTGCGTCGGGATGTAAATATTGATCGCATTTGCTTTCTTTCCCGGCTTCCTTCTGGTGAAAGGTTCAATGAATACGAGAGTGTCAGAACTATTTTCGTTTCGCGGAGACACTTGAGAGGCCGGTATGTATCTCATGTCGATGTACCAACTTGTATTTTGCTTTTCCATGGTTCTTCCGCGGCGAGTGCTACTGCGACCGTGAGCCCGGCTGGAGGGACTTGAGAGGACCCACGGAGGATGATGTACTTCGCTCTGAAGCGTGCCAGGGCACGTACGTCAGAATAGTCCATGGAACCGGCGTTCATGAATTGGACCGTGCCGGGTAATTCTACGTACCTATCTACCTGCGCACGCGCTGCGAAGTGCGAGAAGGTGATCACGCGTGAACGATCATATATGACGCTACCAATAGCCACCAATCTTCATCTTATCCCCCCGTCTTTCCTCAACGTCGTCCTCCCTTATGTCGGGTACCAAAACCAACTTCTTCGTTACAGGCGCAACCGGCATGTCTATCTCATCTTCATGGCCGGTTCTTCATTCATGCCGGCTAACCTGGCAGGCTACATTGGCGGGTCTATTCTGGCGCGCTTCCTGGCCCATCCGCATGCCGATACCTTTCAGTTCACTGTTCTTGTGCGGGATCCCAAAAAGGCAGAAAAAATTCAAAGATCTCGGTATCAAAGCAGTCGTCGGCTCCCACTCTGATGCCGCGCTGGTGGAGAAGCTTGCCAGCGAAGCTGACGTCGTGATTGCCATGGTATGCAATAGTCTAGTGCTATTATGGCTTTAAAATCACAATCCAGGCTGATTGCGATGATCTTGGAGCCGCGAAGGCCACACTCGCCGGCTTGAAGAAACGCCACGCTCTGGGAGTAGTTCCCATCTTTATCCACACGGTAAGCTTTAATTTCACGACGTGATGTTTTTAACCTCGCGGGTTTTGCAAGTCTGGAACCGGTACGATTTTTCTTCGTTGCATTGCACCTAGTATTAATCGTTGTGTATTTATCGAGGCGTCATTTCCGACGATGCAAAAGGAATGTACGCAGGCACCACGGTGTACGACGATTCAGATGCCGACCAAATTGAGAGCATTGCCCCAACCCAAATGCACAGAGATGTCGATTTGGCCGTCACTGCTGCGGACGCAGAAGGTAGGAAGAGTCAATGATCCAGCCCAACCGCCAATCAATTTAAATTCAATTCTCATGTCCATCGTCCACTGTTAGGCTACATCAAAAGCTACATAGTCGTCCCATCCACGATTTATGGACTTGCCTCCAATCGTCTCGTCGACATGGGTATTCAAAACCCACATTCGCTGCAAATTCCCAGTATCATCTCCGCGTCACTTGATCGCAAGCAAGCCGGCATGGTTGGAGAAGGCAAAAACATCTGGAATAACGTCGAAATTCATGACCGTGCGTGCCCTATTACATCTATGCAGTTAACTCAATAATATCAGTCGAGGAGCTATACATCATCCTGTACGATAAAATCATCGCCGACGCTGAGACTGGGCACGGGCGAAACGGGTTTTATTTTGCTGCGAGCGGAGAACATTCGCTCTATGATGTCGGGAAAACCATTGGCGAGGCTCTTGTCAAGCTGGGGAAGAGCGAGAGTGCGGAGCCGACTACGTTCACGCAGGCGGAGCTCGACAAGTATTTCCAGGTGCCGCTCGTTCTGCTGCGATTTCGAAAGTTCTGGTTCTGATTCAATGCAGGGCTCCGCGTATCTCGGTTCCAACTCGCGCTGTCGGGCCACACGCTCACTCTCGATCGGCTGGAAGCCCGTGAAGACGACAAACGATATGCTGGCGAGCATTCAGCCCGAGGTGGAAGCAATTGCCAAGAAGAAGACGGGGTCGGCTGTTTAAGCATTTGATCGCCGAAGACTGAAGATCCAAATGTATATGTACTGACTTGTAAATTTTATCCCTTGTGCAACGTGGATGAGCATTCTGAGCCCAACAAGCGAATTACAAGTCTGATATTGAAGGTTCAGCATCACTCAAATTAGGGCGATTGGATCCTGTAATAATACTTTCCCCACGATCCCGATTGACCGCGACGAAGGTCAGAATTAGTCTCCCTAGTCAGACCACAAACAGGAGTTTTTCTGTGACGGGCGGGGTGGGAGGAAAGCTAGGTCAGAATAAGCAAATGAACGGAAAAGAATCTTGAGATTTGCCATGACTCATAAAATTGCTTAGCAGGCCGCGACAAAGTATACTGTGCAGCTTACCTTAATCCTCGGAGTCTCTACTGTATCTTCTCCCGTGCGATGCGGTAGCTCAATTCGGGGACAGTTTTTGCGGGTTTATGGTATGTCTTTCATAAGCGGATACAGGTTTTTAACGCCGATTCTGTCGTCTGCGGGATTTTGTGAAATCGATCGGATTTTGCGCCGTTGACAGTATAATTGGATTGGTTGCTGCTGCGAGTCGGCGGAGCTGTGGTCAAGTTAATTCTGGAAAGTTCCCACGGTTGATTCCGATCGCGGATGATCCGGCAAGGTACTTCAACGAAGAAAAATCCGAACCATCTGGCCATTTCGAACATACACAAGGACCTATTGAATCGCATACAACACGACCTACTTATATTTCAACGACCGTAATTTGCATATGACCTCCTGCATATCTTGCCGATTCCATTCCCCGATCCAACGCTTCGGAGGGTCGATTTCTGCTGCGGGTGACCTTCCAACATGGCGCCCCAAACTTTGGGAATCACCAGGAGCATTTTTGCGAGTAACAAATGCTCCGCTAGCTTGATTCCGGTAGAAATCGTCCTCTGGAGTCGGCGGACGCGATGGAGCGGAGAAGTGAATTGGAGTGGGCGCAACATCCTCGCTGTCGTAGTACAGATCGTCCACGAAGTATTCATCGTCCCACAATTGTCCTTCAGCCGACGGCAAATTCTCGGGCGACGGACGAATGCTGGCCGATCTACGCCATTGTCGACTGCTCTCGCGCGCCTTTCCAAGAACCGACTGATACGACGGTTTCCCGAGCGCTTTTCGATCAGGGGCACTGGTCGGGGATAAGTCTATGGAGACAGATTGGGTGGATGATGTTCTGGCTGGGGGCTGATGTTGCGAAGAAGGTGGATGTGGATCCGGGGGACTCGGGGGCATTTTAGCTTTTTTCTTTTTATCCAATTTCAAGAGTGGTTTGGGTGGCTTGGGAGGTGCAGTCTCGTACATCCCATACATCGACGTCGGCGAACTACGCCTGCGCCGTCGGGATGGCTCTGATCGCTCTGTGGATCCACACATCAGCACGGATCCCCACGTCCGAGCTCGAGAAGACCGAGACGAGCTGTCCGCCGTGCTCGGTCGGCTTTGCGACGAGGGTGTCTTGCAGGACGATGAGGACAAAGTCATCGTGCAGATGGGCGGAAGTCACATACATGGGTTTCGAAGACCCTCGACGCTGGGGAAATCTCGCTCGTCAACTCCACGACATGGGTGATGAATGATAGATATACAATTGGCATGATGTATTTTCGTGCAACTTTATTCCGTTCCTCATCCGGAAGACGCAAATCCAATATGCTTTAGTTTAGCCTTAAGATATCAGCTCGTACCTCGATTGCCGAGGCTGTGTATTCGTCCCCTCCGCTGTGTCGCTCTCAGGAAAAGTTCCGAAGGAACGGGATGACATCTTCACATAAGATTGATATCAGTTTCTGTAAATACTCCACAGATCTTTGTCCAACAATTCGAAGGCTGTAACAGAACGACACGAAGTATATTACATTCTTGAAAGGACTTGTGAATTCTGTGAGAGTTTTTCTTTCTCTCGGGCTTTTTCCTCAAACCACAAATATTTCCATGCATTTCGAAGTGAATGACTTCATGTTCCGGGTACAGTCTTTGATTTGACTGGTGTTGCCACGGGTAGGATAGGAAACCGTTCGCCTCATTCGGACCGAACTCAGATCTCGAAAACCTGGGGACAAGACATTTCAGCTCTAGGCATTTCGATATGAACAGAACTTGAGGCTAAGCCCGGTGGGGTATCGAGCGCCATTTCTAACGTGCAGATATATGAACCTTTGTATAGAATATCTTTCCCACGGCGTCTTCACAGGGGGAAGTGAGGGTGGTTGTTGTGGAGGCAGATCCGGATTCGAGGCGACTCAAAAGGAAGCCGATGATGCGGACCAGGGAATATTGATCTAATCAGCCGCGGCGCAGTGAGGTGATTGAGCTCGAAAAAAGTCGTAACAGAGTAATAAACACAAGATGAACACAGAAAAAGGCAAGCTGCGAGATTGCTATTCACATTCATTTTGTACCGGTGAAAGGACGTAAATATCTGTTTTTTCTTAATCGAATCGCTGTCAAGAATTCTCAATCTCGACTCTCCTCGCTGCTCAGATCTAGACTTGGACCTAAAAACTTTGTTCGCAAGAGACCTGCCGGGATGAGATAGCAGCAACTTCTTTCGACTCTATTATGATATATCATTCGTTTGGTGTCATATACAAGTCATACATCGAGACGAATACACTCGCCGGCGCTGTCGAAAGTCAAACTAAACCGCCCACAATTCCGGATTCTCGGATTCAAGTTGTAGCTTCTCATCCTTCACGGATTGCGTACTATCTGGCAAATCCCGCTCAGTATCATGGCCACTTGTGTCAGTGCTTGCGGCTGCAATGTGGAGCGTGTGCAGCGTCGGGTCGGTTTCTAAAATGCCCCGGATCTCGGCCCGTGTGTTGAGCGTCCACATCGCGGAGATTGAGTACAAGTTGGGCAGTAACATATTGGAGATTTGCGAGAGCATCAGCGCCGGATAGTCTGATGTTGCATGGTTCCACCTCACAGCAGTCACGAAGTTAATCAATCCACAAGCTGCTCCAGGGGCCGCAGACTAAAGGAAGGTTAGGGTCGGCGAAACGAAACGGATTCAGTTGCGCGGGAACATGAACATACCTGGATTGTGAGCCTGAGTAAAGCCTTGAGCATTTGCGCAGTTTGCCCGCGTGGAAGAGCAACTTTTGAGTGATGCTGGAGGTATCTGTCAATATACCGAAAGGAAGGTGAAGAAGCAAGGCGCACAAACAAAGAAAAAACGGTGCCTGCAGTCAGAAGAAGATCTCCACACATCGCGACACCAAGATGTGCAGCAATCCAATTTATTGACTTGGTCAAGTTCAAGAATATGAGGGCAGTCTTTATGAATGAAATTCAGCCAGTGAACCAGCATCGATTGGACGAGATATGTACCGCAACACACGCCAAAGCTAGGGCAAAAATGAACAAAGCCAACGTTGCAGCGACCAGATAAACGTTTTGGGAGATTACCTAAAAGTCTACAAAGTAAGCTTCAATTAAAATCTCTGAACGAAGTACTAACCCAAAGACGGTAGCAGAAGAACATCTGGACATAGAACGCAGTGACCGCCGATGCTATCACGGGGGTGAGGAACACCCAGTGGTGCTCCCATAAATCAGACATAATCGTCGCATCGTCGAACATTGTGACATTTTGCAGCCATAGCATCGTTCTATGAAAGATAAGACAGTGCATAGTCAATACAGGATGGACGGACAAAGCTTGTACGGTTTTGATTGTTGTTAGTAGCGCAAGCCCAGCCACGAATAGTTTCGTCGGCAAAGGTTCGGGGTGGCGTTTTCTTTGGGCTATGTAGCGGGAGAATTGTGCGCACAGAACGCCTTGAGAGAACAAAGCGGCACATACTCCGAAATCCTGGCAATAGAGCGTCAGATTCCAGTGTAAGATCAGCAGAAGGATCAAGACGAACCCAACCACCAAGAATGTAGGTTTCCATATCCGATGTGCTCATACTTGGATGGATGTCGTTGGAAAATATCCGGCGGACGTGTACTTCAGGCTCTTATGTATGTTTGGATGAGTCGGGAGGCTGAGACCCGCGGAAGCGATCGAGTCTCCGATGCAACATCGGAAGAATTCACTGTAAAGGGACAAACAATGAGGTCAGGCGAATTGTACAACTCAGAGGAGTTTTCGAAATTATAGCCGGCACATAACTCAGTCATGAATGAGCGGTCAACCAAGGGAAACTGGACATTGAACTTGACCGAGATCACCGACCATGCAAGCCCCTATTAATTACTTGATCGATGCTGTGTGTGTGTGACGTGACTACCGTGACCCACCTTGCCGAGTCGACGCGTCCTCCAGGGCGTTCTCTTCTTTGCCTTCAAGTCCCTGCTAGCGCAGATACTACATCTTCCTAGCAAGTAGCAAGCCAATCATTTGACGCGCAAAACCACAATTTTCAATGGTCTCGTCTAGTTTTCGCCTCATCACGGATTCCGCATCTTATTGCTCTCATTCAAGGCTTTTCGCCAACTTTTTGCGACGAGCTAGGCCATGGACCGGACAGGCAGTTGGAATTCGTCTTGCTGCCCGGCATTATTCTCAGGGACCGCTAAGAGGTCCAAGCAGGCCTTGGCTTGACAGAACGTCTGGCACGGTTCTCGGCGTAACTGCGGGTCTTCTGGCGGGAGGGTTTTATGTTTCGCAGTTCGTCTTGATCTTTTTTTTCATGTGTGGGTTTCAGACCTCCATTTCAGTTTGGAAAATGCTCCAGAAACGGGGCGTCGTCGGTTCATGGCTGTGTCAAAGAAACAGGAAGAGCTCCTTCGAGAACAGGCCCTCCAAGAAACACTCGAACAATACCGAGGAAGAATCTTGCCTTTCGACCATCCACTGAGCCGGCAAGTACGGCGCATCACACGACGCATCATCACTGCATCGAATCTGGGGTACATTGCGGGAGAATCCGACGACCCAGATGCGCCGAGCATTGACACTTGGGGTGCAGGGATGGAGGGTCTTGATCTTCCTGGAGCGGAAATCCCCCGCCCGCCGACAATGCATAGGGACAAGAAGTGGGTGGTCCTTGTCGTTGATGATATGAATTTCGTCAATGCGTTCGCTGCGCCTGGGCTTGTCTGCGTCTCGACGGGGATCATGCCTGTTGCGCGGAACGAGGAAGGGCTGGCTGCTGTTATCGGACATGGTAGGTCCACTCTTTTATCCATGCGCCTAGTCCTATTTTGTGACTGAGCGCCGCTAGAAATCGGGCATGTCGCGATGCGGCATTCGGCGGAGATGCTGTCGCAATCGAAACTTTTATTGCCCATCATGGGCTTATTGGTCTTGCTGGGGATCGACTTCGGGTTTTCGTCGCTGCTGACGCAAGTTCTACACTCGCTGCCACACTCGCGCGCACTCGAAACTGAGGGCAAGTGGTACTGATTTGCGTTTATTCGAATCTCATAGCATAATCCAGCGGACAAGGTTGGGCTGAAGCTCATGTCCCGCGCATGCTATGACCCTGGTGCCGCTCCTCGGTAAGAAATCGTCTCATCAACTATTTCATCCACTGCTCATCGACAACCAGGTTTTTCGCGGATCTCGGCAGGGTAGAGCATGGAAGCATTCCATCATTTCTGCGTACACACCCTGCGACGTCGGAACGAATAGCTGTGAGTAACATTCAAATCACCCGCGTTTGGTCGCTGACAGAACGCAGCATTTGAAGACACTGCTTCCTGAAAGCTACAACATATACAACTCTAACCCGGAATGTGCGCGACTCGATGAGATGCGCGCGAGGGGAATTATCGGGAAGGTGAGAATAGACCTCGCTCAATCCACTCAACCTGAGTTGAGGCCCTGGGGATGACCGGCCACGGTGAGAGTCCGGAGCATCAATAAATTTGTTAATCCTCACCCAAACTTATCCGAGAGTCTCTTGAATCATTGCGCTGCTGAGAAACTGGTAAGCGTATAAGTAACAAGTCTCCAACATCACCGTCCTGGCATTTTTTTAACTGGAAGTCGGATAACAGCAACAGGATATTTTTCTCTGTTCTCAAAGGCCGCACGCACTCGTTGAAAGCTAAGCTGTATTCAACCAGAATATCAATACACTGGTATTTCATCGATTTGTGTACCTTAGCTTACCACATCAAGTAAATCCGAACAAGTTAACGTTTTAATTTCTCCTTGGTCCTAGGTAGGTTACGAATCCTCAGGCATAAATATTCTTGAGTGTTTTTGTGGAACCCCTATTCGTGACGCGGATGGCCCAAAAAGGCGATTCGTGACAGCGTGACCGCGTTGACTTTCTGTTTCTCTCTCCTCCACCATGACCTCGCAAGGGACTTGGAACTCGCCCATATACATATCGGACGACGAAGACGAACAAGATGTTGCAGGACAGCTCATTCATCCCGAATCCGGCTCTACTTCCCGGGCCACGTCGATGCCTCAGACTCAGAACCAGCTCAGCACCGTTCCTCAGCCAGTGCACCCCCCACGTACGTTTGTTATCCTTGTTTTTCCCCAGTAGTTGGTAACCAGCTGGATTCAGTCAACACAGGACATTCTGTCCTTCAAAAACGCAAGCGGGACGATAACTCTCGTAGGAGTGAAAACTCTGGCCAAAACGCGGGGGCATCAAACGCAGAGACCAAAAAGGCGCGGAAACGTCGACGGAGGATGGAGCGTCAAGAGGCTATGGCGCAGTCTCGGGCGCAATCTATGCTTCCGCCATTTAGCGTTATGCCATTCGTGCCAGCACTCAATCCATCACTCAATCCGTGGGGACCTCCGCCCGGTTTCAATCCTTATTCACTCGGAATCCCCCCTCAGCCTTTTCCGCCAAACAACATGCCTTACAACGAACATGGAGTATTCAACGCGGCGCCGCCTCCGTACCCTCCACAGTCGACATCATATCCCTCCCACCAGCAATACAGCGTTGGTCCGACGCATGATCCACGACATGGAAATGAACATTCGACGTGGGTATCCTCAATGGCAGCGAGCTCGAACGCTCCGAATCTCGATTTCTGGGACCAGTTTCCCCCTGGAATCACCACACCGCCTCCCCCCGCCTGCGCCTCCCCCCGCCAATGACTGCACCTCTTCCTCCACCTGCGCCTCCCCCGGTCATGTCCGTCCCTCCCCCGCCGAAACCCGCTCCTCCCCCAGTTACCCCTGCTCCTCCCCCACCGCCACCGGTGACGGCGAAGCCTGCTCCGCCTAAGAAACCCGTCTCCCTCACGATCGGAATGAATCCGGACCAGGATAAACACAGCAAGCACGGCACGTTCAATCATTCGCCCCAGACCATCGTCTCCCCTCCCAATACCTCCGGCCAGCCCTACATTCCGAACCCGGCGCGCACCATCGTCATGGAGCAGCTCCCCAAAACACACCGCACGCGGGACTTTATCAAGTCGTGGTGCAAAGGCGCGTGCGGCGCGCAGCCAGTGTACTTTGCCGTCGATCCATCATCGGCGAAGGCACTCATCGAGTTCCCCACTGCCGAGTTGGCGAGAAAGGCGTGGGGGAGTCCTAAGCTGGGTGGGACCGCGGGGCCGCCGGTGAAGGGGAAGCCTCGCGCTGACTTGATTCGTGTGTGGTGGTATCGCGTCGACGGCGTCGGTGCGGGAGCGGGTGTTGGCGAGATCGAGGAGGGCGAGATTGTAGATGACCCGACAGAGCGGGAGGTCAGTGTCCCTCCCGAGCCTGCGCCTGCGAAGAAGGAGACGAAGCGGGAGCGGAGGGCAAGACATGCGAAGGAGCGGGAGGAGGCGAAGATGCTCAAGGCGGCACTTGCCACCGAGATACCTGCGTCGGCGCCAATAGTGGTGGACGATGACACCTCTGATTCGCTGCCGTACGCCAATCCGCCTCCCCCGCCTCCTCCGTCAACGTTTCCTTCCCTTCTTTACCACCATACCCCTCCGGTCGAAAATCCCTCTTGGAACGGTGGCGGCGGCGCCCCTCTCCCGCCCTCGCTGCCGTTCATGCCTCCGCAGCAATCTCGCCCTCCGCTTCCCCCGCAAGCTGCACTCGAGAATCAATGGCAAGCGAGGTACCCTCCCAGCTACAATGTTGCCCCGACTGCGAACGTGCTACCCAGTGCGCCACCCATGCCCTTGCCAATGCTCCCAGCATCGTTCGGTCCGGGCCCTGCAGACGGGGATGTCGACATGGAGCTGGAAACGCCTGCGACGCCGACGTTCCCGTATCCGCTTCCTTCACGGTCGATGCACGAGGCGAGGGGTGACATGAGTGCAGGTGTGCCGCCTGTACCAGTGCCGGTGCCCCCGTCTTCGCACTCTTCACGGTCCCACTCGCAGAGCTCAGCGCCGCCCACGCCGACGCTTACGCCTCCACCTGTCCCGCCTCCTCCCGCTGCTACATCCTCGTCGCGCTACATGCCCACCGCAACGCCGCGACCTGTACCCCTCCCTACCTCGTCGGCACAGATGACGGCGCCGCCGCCACCGCTCGAGCCCCGCGCGATGAAGAACGCGCCAAAAGGCCCGACCTTTGTCAAGCGCTCGCTCGTTGCGCGGCACAAGGACCTCGAGGAGCGGATTGCGCGGGGGCGGGCGGAGCTTGGGATAGGCGCGTCCGCTCCTGCTGAGACGTCCGCTATGGAAGGGATCGAGGAAGGGGAGAAGGAGAAGATGGAAAGCGCGGCGATGATGGAGGATAACCTCCGCCGGCTGGTGCTGAAGAGTCAGAAGCGCAAGAATATCACCAAGGGAGCGGCTGCAGTTGTGGCTGCCGACTCGAGTGCGACGGCGTCTGCGACCACGGAGGATTTTTCTGCCGCGGTGCCTGTGGTGGTGGCGCCGCCGCCCATCGAGCACACGGTGTCGGTGGCATCCGCACAAGGGGAATTCTCGCTCGATGACTTGGCAGTGTCGTTCATCACGGAGACGATACAGACATTGACTGGGGCGCCACCTCCGCCGTCCCCCGTTGTGCCGCCCAAGACCGCGCTGACGCCCACCCCGACGACATCCAAAGCTTCCGCGCCCGCCACCAGCAGCACCAACGCCACTTCGGCCAGCACCAGCACCGCCAGCTCCCCTGCGCCGCCCAGTAACGGCACCTCCAGTACTAGTGCGAGCGCCAAGCAGGCCGCGTTGGCGGCGAAGCAGCGAGAGTTGGAGCAACAGATCGCGGAAAGCAAGACGCTGATGGCGCAGCTGGCAAATGCGCGCAGCAAGCAAGAGAAGGAACACATTCTTGCGGTGATGCGCGAGCGGAGCCGGTACGTGGTCTGTCTATGTCTCCGTCATGTATCCAGTCTGTTTTCTGTCTGTCTATTCGCGACAGCGGCCCTTTGGGTGTGGCTTTCGTTTCCGCGTTTGGCGTTTTTGGTGTTTTTTCTGTTTCCTTTTTTCTTCTCGTTTATAAAGCAGCTAAGGGTTGGTTGGTGTATAGGATGAGGGAGGAGGAGACGGCGACAGCGAATGCGACACCAACACCAACCGTGACTGCGACGACGGGATCCCAGACGCCGGCCGCTTCGGCACCTATGGAGGTTACGCGCGAGCAGATGCTGATGCCTAGGCCGGTCATCGAGCCGGCGCTGCCTGTGAAGCTGCGGTGGCCTGACTTCAGGAACGACGCGTGTGTGCTGATCATCAGCGACGACGAGGATGAGGGGAGCGGGAGCGATGAAGAGGACTGAGACTCGAGGGTCTTTTGCTTGGGAGGTATGTTTCGTGTTTCTTTTTCCGCGGGGAGGGGTGCGTTGTGTTGGGAGGGTACATTGTATGGATGACGGTGCGAATGACGGTGCGGTGTGATGACGAGGTCGACGCGCGAGATATTACTCGCAAGTACAAGTATATTTCCGCCACTCCTTCCTGAGAAGTTTCTCACCTTGGTGTAGGGCGGTCAC
Organism: Mycena sanguinolenta; assembly: GCA_014462675.1. Lineage (NCBI taxonomy): Eukaryota > Fungi > Basidiomycota > Agaricomycetes > Agaricales > Mycenaceae > Mycena > Mycena sanguinolenta. The sequence goes on from JACAZH010000020.1 coordinate 2,000,031, forward strand.
TCCACGCCACTTAGACCTCAACGCCCCAGGTGAGTATTCTCCTCTGGAGCTCCAGTGTTCTTATCGCGATGCTTCACAGTTTACGCCCAGCCAGCAAAGCAACTTGAAGTAGGGGAGGGAGGAGAGAATACACGACTGCCCAGATGCACGCGCGCGGGAGCCAAAGCCATCTCAGAGAAAGCCTAATTTCTCCGTGACTGCGATTTGTGCCCGCCCTGCTGGCTTGCAGCGGAGCTGTTTCGTGGAGCTTTGCCAAGCCCCCATAGCTTTACTCGTCCCAATTCCAATTGGACGCAGTAATTTTAGCTTCGCTCAGCATCTTGTTTGTTTGGAATATATCTCATGTTTTCTCTGGCTACATCTGCTGTCGGTCTTACTGTGAGCTATACCATCTGAGCGGTCTCGAGATGTACTTAGAACGAGGTGGAAGGCGCTAGACGGGCAACACAGCCTCGGTTAGTCAGCCGCGGCCAAACAGCGACAAAACACGGTAACGACAAGGCCCTACAGCTTGTTCCTGACCACCACCAGCTCTCTGCCTGTTGTCGTCTCCCCACCTCTGTAAGTCTCTATCCTGCCCGCATAGCGCTCAAGTTGATCCCCTCTGCCCCTCTTTTTTTCTTGATATCCTCAAAATCGTCTTTGTCGCCCTGCATTGTCTTTGGACCGATCTTGTGCGATTGCAATCGATTCCCAGCTTCACGTTCTAGTTTTCTCGCTCGAAATGGCCTTGAAGCGCATTAATAAGGTGTGCCCTCAATCCCGCCGCTGTCGCGCCGTCATGCGACGACGATGATTAGGAGTCGTTTGCTGACCGCTTACCCGCTCATGCAGGAATTGATTGATCTCGGACGTGACCCACCCTCGTCGTGCAGCGCAGGACCGACGGGAGACAACATGTTCCAGTGGCAAGCGACAATCATGGGTCCGGTACGCTATACGTCTTATCTACGCCACGTTGCGGGATATTCCCGAAACTGAGCTCTCCTTCTCGGCTCGCTTTAGGGTGAATCTCCGTACGCGGGCGGCGTGTTCTTCTTGTCCATTAGCTTCCCCGTCGACTATCCGTTCAAGCCGCCCAAGGTCAGCTTCACGACCAAGATCTACCACCCCAACATCAATGCCAATGGCTCGATATGCCTGGACATCCTGAGGGACCAGTGGTCTCCTGCATTGACCATTTCGAAAGGTACGTCTCTACCCCGTGTCTCCCGCGCCTCTCGGGTTAGGTGCCGATGCTGACTCACATGTGACTCAGTGCTGCTTTCAATCTGCTCGATGCTGACTGACCCGAATCCCGACGACCCGCTCGTTCCGGACATCGCGCATCTGTACAAGACAGACCGCACCCGCTACGAGGCCACCGCACGGGAGTGGACACGGAAGTGCGTGTCAGCATTTTTCTCATCGTGTGCCACTTTAACCCCGATTTACCGATTTAGGTATGCCATGTAACATGTGTCCACGAGTGTTGCACGGGCCCTTGTAGAATACGTCGACTGTCTTGTACTTCATACATTCTCTTTACTGTTAACAATCCCATCAGTACCATTAATTTTTTGGCTGTGCGCCCGACGCCGTTAAATCAGCTTGTGTCATCATTTGCACAGATTTTCAGGATCGTTCCGCACAGCAACGCCGCCGTGCAGGCAGGCATAGTTGAATCGTTGTCTTGTCTGGATAAGGTCTCGATGAGGCTTTAATTACGATTAAACTTGCAAAGGCAGAAGACAATCTGTTTGCATCTATCAAATCGTTCTCTAATTTCCATTTTAGGGGGTCTTCTCTGCGACCTGTTTCTGTTCCTGCGCTCCGTCTTTGCTGTGTGCTGAACCACCTCAGATTGTCCTCGAAGGTCCAGATTCAACGTATTGTATTGTGTTGAATTTGGACGGGAAGCCGCCTTGAAACGCTTCTTCAAGTTGCACTGCACGCCGTCGACATGAATTTGGATAGCCGCACCGTAAAACACCGGTGCCGTGCTGTTTTTGATTTTATTTTGAAGCTTTATCGCACAGCTAAACTCTCTCTCTCCGAGCCTTTGCAGACCCCGAGAAACCCGCAAAAAGATCGGAATTTCGGTACTGGCCTTTTCAGAGTATTGCCGCAATGAAGCCGACCATTGCATCTACCTCTTCACAATTGTGTCAGTCAATGAAGCCGCGAGACTGTGTGTATGATTCCTCGTCCGAGATGCCCTGCTATACCCTGCTATATGCGAGTATATGAGGAAAAATGGCGAATGCATTGACATTCCAAGCGAGGACCACCCGCAAGTACACGCCTACCCTCCGTACAGATCGAGCGGAATGCCTCCTGTATACACAAATCACAACCCCTACGACGGCTGGGTTAAGGCGAGCTCGGGCCAGAACTGGTCCCAATACGGAGGCGCTAGTCGCGCAGGCACATCCACAGGCGCAGGTCTCGCTGCAAGTGAGCCTCCGCCGTCTGTGTATGGCGTCCTACCGTATCCCACCCCGCCGAGCTCACGCTATGTGCCGAACCTCACCACATTCCACCTCACGTCACTCAATCCTAGCGTCTTAAACTGTTCTGTCATCGGACCCCGCGCGCGCCTGCACTATACGATCTCGACGGACAGCAGCTTGGCGGGGTATACTGTGTTTAAGAACGCGGAGAAGAAGAGCATTGCACTAATCGAGTGGACAAAGCCCCCGCGCGTCGAGATACGCGGAGTGGTTCCGAAGCAGGAGACGAAGGGCTGGCTTAAAGTTTCAAGGGACCAGACGTACGTCGAATTCGTACCTCCCTGGTGCCCCGTATATTTATTCAACTTGGCGTGCAGGTATAGGACCATGAATGTTCGCGGGTTCGAGTATACCTGGGCGCCGGACACTCAGTACATCAACGTGAGTTCATACTCAACTAGCTGTTCCGACGAGGACTAAGAACTTCGATATTTTTAAGCTGTGCTCATCAGGTCCTTCGCCGCAGTTCCTGGGACGGATATCCCGAGGCAAAGACACCGTCATCGTTGAGTTGACCCCGGATGCCATCCAACTCGGTCTTCAAGATACGGCCATCGTCGTTGCAGTTTTGCTGCAATGTGGCCACAATATAGACTGATTCATTCACGATTTCAAGATTTATTTGAATCGGAGATTGGAATCATTTAATTTTGTTAAATCCGCCGTAGCATTGTAGACCGCAAGCTTGTATCCTTAGCATAGTGCTTGTTCCCTAATCACTGATCAGTTGTATCCAAACGCGCTTGAAAATACACAGAGCTGAGTTCATACGATCCGAAGGTACGAGATCATCCCGTATATGAAGTCTGGCTGCGAGAGACTTAGTAAGTTCAAACCAAGCTGTTGAATAGCATCCCTTGTGCAAAAGCTAGACTGAACCAAAAAAAAAAAATTGAACTCTTATGCAACCTGGATTCAAAATGAAAGGAGATTGTCCACTGTTCTCCACAACGAGCTGAAGTTGAAGGTCTCGTTGAGATTCTCTGTATTGGCTGACTCAACCCTGATGACAAGCATGCGCCCATCATGGGCCAGTGGCTGTGGGGCGACAATCGAAGTTTGACCGGACAGTTTCATGCTAGGCTAGTTCTTCGAGACGTGATTCTGAACGACTATCTTCAGAATTCTGAGAAGAGAGGCTGAGACGAATTCCTGGTCCATCATGTCCTCTGAAGAAATGGAGACCATCGAAATACCTGCTAAAAGGCGGCGGGTTCAGCGTGCCTGTGATGCTTGCAGGCAGAAAAGACGTGCGTGCTATAATACTCATACACTGCTTGTATTGACCAGAAACAGGAGCCTGTGCGCCCAAGTAACGATTATAATACGAGGATTCACGCTGAGCTTCTGGTAGGTGACGGTTTACGAAGTGCACAGAAGAAATGCACCTATTGTATCGATAATGGGATAGAATGCGTTTTTTCTGGGGCTACACCAGTCACTGTAAGTTCTCTGCTTAGCTCCGGAATACGTTATGACTTTTCCCAGCAACGCCAAACGTCAGTTTCCCTAGGTTTATTCCGGATTCCTTTCTAAGTTTTCCAGTTATACGAAAGTCTTGACGGCAAGATTGGCGCTCACCGAGAAGTTATTGCATAAGGCAGGTTGTGTCATTATTTTGCAACATCTGGAGTCTCATGTTACCAGCTCACCGCGGATGGCGCCGAATCACCCGAAACGACCAGTAGCAGCGAGTGGAGCAAGGACTCCGCTATGGCTAAGCACAGAATGGCTTCGGTTAACGAGACAAGCCCGGAACCATGTCCAGCTCTTGAGTTAGCGACGAAGACCATTCGCGCAATTAACGAACCGGAAACGCCGTATGTCGACAAGCACAGTGCCGTCCGCAACGAGATCGTGCAAACCCTGAATGAGCTTAAAATCACCGGTCACGGCAAGGACGGTTTCGAGGGCGAGTCGAGCGGCACGTTACTCTTGAAAACTGCGCTCGATCTCAAAGAACAACATACGGGTTCCAATTGTCAACCTCGACGGCCGTGGGACTCCCATCGCAGGGAATACTGGATAGGACCTCCGGTAGGGCTGCCACTTCCGTCCGCCTTGACCGATTCTAATTGCAGATAACAGCGGCCAGAAAAAAATCCACCGCGCTATACGTTTCCCCCCACCAGACCTTCTTTCTGTGCTCGTGGATCTCTACTTCGAGCAATGCAACATATATATTCCCCTACTCCACCGCCCGACTTTGGAACACGCGATCGCGGACAATCTACACTTGCGCAACGAAAAGTTTGGGGCGATTGTATTAAGCCTCTGCGCTGTCGCGTCACGTTTCTCAGACGATCCTCGGGTTTTCGACCCTGCTAAACCACTGACTTGTGGTTGGAATTACTTCTCCCAGCTCAGTCACGAGCTTGATATTTTTTCCTCTCCGACGCTCTACGATCTTCAGCGATGTTGTGTCAGTTCCATTCAAAAATATGTCTGAGCAAAATTCGTTAATCTGCCATGCAGTTAGGAATCCAGTTTCTCGAAGGCTCGTCGTCGCAGGGCGTCTGGAAGTTGGTCGGTTTGGGCATCCGCATGGCGCAAGAGGTCGGAGCACACCGGCGCCAGGTTGCACCTCACACGATTGAGGCCGAGCTATGGCGGCGTGCATTCTGGTTGCTCGTCTCGTACGACCGCCTAACGAGTTTGAGCAATGGGCGCCCGTGCGCTATGCAGTATTACGAGTGAGATTCATGTTAACTCCGTGATGCGTCCATTCTTCTAACGGTGATCTCAGTTTCGAGTGAGAATCTTATTATCCCTCCAGTAAAATCTGTGTGCTGAGCACATGTCAGCGTACAAATGCCGACAGAATGCGACGACGAGTACTGGGAACACGAGGATCCTGCTCAGGCTTTCCGTCAGCCGCTTGAGACACCATCGCAAGTCGCTTTCTTCAATTCATACTTGCGCCTGAGCAATATTCTTGCATCTGTTTTGCAAATCATAGTGTGTCCCGTGTTCACTCTATTGTTGCGAATGATTAACGATGCATTTTGCAGTACTCCTTGCACAAAGCGAAGGATCTCCGTTCAGCTGAGAGCCACACGTGGGACGAACGTGTCCTAATGGAACTAGATTCTGCATTGAACAAGTGGATCGAGGGGATCCCAGAGCACTGTCTGTATTTCTTACTCTTTTGTTCAGTGACCTGACAACTGGGTCAGTGCGGTGGGACGCTCAGCGTGTGGACCCGGTGTTCTTCAAGCAGTCTGCTGCATTATACTGTACATTGTATCTTGTTCAGATGACTGCCCATCGGCCCTTCATCCCCATGGTTCGGGAAACACCCACGGTGCGTACCCGAGGGTTCAACATGGAATACAATGCTGAAACCTCTCAGACCCTTCCGTCCCTAGCAATTTGTACCAATGCAGCACGTTCTTGCAGCCAGGTCATACATGTTTGGTGCGAACGCATGAAAGACCCTCCAGCGTCCATTCTGCTCGTGAGTGTCATACAGGTTTTTCCATACAGGTTTTTCGGAACTTATCAAATAATTCGCGTTTCAGTCTCCGGTGACAATTGCGGGCATCATCCTGTTGCTGAACGTCTGGAGCGGCAAGCGCACTGGCCTTGCGCCGCACATGAATAGTTCAATCACGGAGGTACACAAGTGCATCCGAGCACTTCGTGTCTTGGAGCCTCGGTATGTATTATGTGTCGCTCTCCGGTTTCCCGCTCAGTCCCACCCCCCCACTCCAGGTGGCAATTGGCCGGGCTCCTCGGAGACATTTTCAAGGAGCTCGCTAGCGTCGAACACATTCCCCATCCCACGAGCGCCCCAACCACTGCGCGCTCGGACTCTGCAAATCCATCCACGGTCACTCCAGCACTAACAACGACGGCTAACCAGCGCAAACGAACGCACTCGGAATCCGGCAACGACGCCTGCCGTACCAAGGCACTAGAGGCACCTTTGAAGGCTGCAGGCCCTCTTGCGCTGCCCATCGACTTCGATGATGCCTCGTTTTTATGGCTGGGTGCCCTAAATCAAGGAGGAACGTTTCAAAAATACGTTGCTGACTTGGACCGACTGCCGGACTTCCCGCCGCCGCCGAATTACGCGTTTCGCTCCCCGATACCTCAACAGGATGTAGAATATCCGACTCCTGTAGCCTGGTCGAACCTCCAGAACGGTTTTGCGTTGACGTCTACTGAGACAGGACCACAAACTGGAATGGGTGAACAGGACACCCTCGGCATCATGAACAATGATGCGATAGCCATGTGGGCGAATGCGCCGACGACTCTTGGGTGCGTTGCCACTACCGGCTTCTTTATGGTGAGCTCAAACAAAACGTTTAGGGCGGAAGACTGGAGTGACTATTTCAAGACACAAGAAAGAAGGTTTCAGTAACATAGACGACCTTCCTATGCCTCCGCGTCAGATTAGGTACGCTCACGTATGATAACAAGGACTTATAACTACGGCTCTCCATGAACAAGGTTGAGAAACTCCTTTCGCGACGCATCACGCCTGCTCTCCAATTTCGATCACTACCTTCCCCGCTGCGTGATTCGTCATGAGTTTTTCATAGGCCGTCATAACCCCAGCACGGTCAAAGGAATATACCGAGTCCATAACCACTTTCACAGCGACTGCCCAAGTACTCGTTCAGTGGTGAAATTGAACTGATTAGCACGCACGCGCACGCTTCGCAACGAGGGCCTGTATAGCTTCGAAATCTTCCCTTCCCTACGGGCACACCACAATTCTGTGTGCAAGCTTTTTGACGGTTCGAAGCACATACCCGAATTTGCGCGGTACGCCACCGAGCCAAGTGGGCGGAAGAAACCCTTCGAAAAGCCTCCGTAGCCCGGCTGCCGTGAAGGGAATTCCTGAGGTCAGAAATATCCCAGGTACAACAGGCAATTACGATACATCGCGGTGCCTGGCAGCTGCGCTACGTCGAACATAGTGTCAAATTTGCGAGAGCGCGCGATCCTAATGGTGCGCGAGTATAAATTGAGTCAGTCATTAATCTGCCAGTGTGCGAACGTGGAAATTTTATTCCAGCTCCTACTAGTCAACACCCAAACCGAGAAGTAGTTCTTTGTTCCTACCACTGTGCACCCCATAGGTTTTGCGCTTTGGGGCTGAGAGTTGAAGCCAGAGCTTCTGCCATTGATGAAATTGTTTACCCCGCCCGCAGATTGAGGAAAGAGATCGTGGTTGAACGCAGGATATCAAGTGTTTTTGGCACAGAACGTACGCATATCTGGATCGGACGTCGTGCCGATCTCAGTTTGCGGGATCGGACTTGGCGTTTTTCTCAAAAATGTCCGTATCAAGATCAGACATAGAGGCAATTTTTCGGCCCATTCCGTCCGCATCAGGATCGGTCATTGAACCGCCTGTGCTGAGATCCTCGGGAAACCCAGCGGCTTCGGCCGGCGTAACATTCGGCATGCCTCCGAATGTGGCTCCATAGACAAGGTCTCCAGTCCTGAACTTGGAGCCATTTGCGTCGCGATTCCCGCTAAATCGTACAATACACGACCACGGAGCATTGAGGTTTGGTAAACTGGCCATCATCTTATATATAAGTACTGCGAAATTTTTCAATAAGCGCCAGCTACTGTCCTTCCGCAGACAAAGCATAAAACGGGTTGAGCGCCACTGCTTGAACTTTCGGGAGAACATGGTCCTTGGGCAGTTTAGTGGGACACTGGGAATAGGCATACCGATTTCGAGCTGGAAAGTGGAGGGGAGGCCTCTTTGACTGAGAGCCATGCGCTGTACGTTTCGGTAGTCATTGAAAGCGAGGGTGTACTCGGATGGCAAGTCCGGGTACCTATATATATTAGGGGCAGTCAGACTAGGCGCTTCAGATGCGCTTCGGCCATGCGTTTCAGATGCGCTTCAGGGATTTATTTTGGATCAGAAGCGTGGGAGAAGCGTCGGTCTGCTCTGACCGCCCCTTTTCGAAATGCGTTTCACATGTGCTTCAAATGTGCTTCAAGTACAATAAGCTGCTCGCCATCAAAATTCATGTGAAGCGCTTTTTGAAGCGCATTTTGAAGCGTGTTGAAGCGCCTCCAGAGGCGTTTCGACGTTTCAAAGACGCTTCAGGATTTAGGTGTTTTTCCCACGATAAAGAAATTCTTGAAGCGCCTCGGAAACGCATGGCAGAAACGCATCTGAAGCGCCTAGTCTGACTGCCCCTATTGTTCCAGCTTACTTCGCTGGTTATAATTACATTGAATATGCGAATGGATCGAAGTTGGGCCAAGCTTACGGGGTAGCCATGACAGGGCTCGTGTAGACTCGAACCAGTCGTTATTTCGGACGGGCGATAAACGCTCTATATCTGATCAAACGACTGTCTTTGAGAAGTTACAACGGAGGTACTGGTTCGAGTCTAGGGCTCGTGAAAGCTGAGTGCATCAAGTTCAAAACCAGAGTCAGGCTTTCTTTCGTCATCTCTCCGATCTAATTCGCTCCTTCGGCGGGTTAGCCAGTTGCTTGCGTGGCCCAAGTTGATAAGCGTATGAACGAGAGCGGCTTCGGAAAGAATAACAATCTAATTACTGGTCTTCGTGGAACGCGGTCCGTACTTTAATGGAATGTCGATTGTTCAAGTGAGACACGGACGTACAAAACAGGCTGCATCACCAGGTCGAATTCAACCTCTCGACCACGAGGCGTCTCTCCAGGAGTCCTTGGCATATCAATCTGTACACTGACGGTGAATTCGTCGAAGACTTCTGATTCAGCGCACATTTTCGTCGACGTAAGACGGCAAATGGAGGCGCCATAGAATAAATGGGCGCATGGGATGCACCGCAAGCGCGGGGTCTGGCGTTTCCGGCGCTCCGCTACGGAGAATGGCACTCCGCTTGCTCACGACAAACGAGATGACGATTTCGGCGAGCAGAGGGCTTGTGCTCATGACGGATAAAATAAGCTCCAACAACCAGTCCTTCTAGTTGTTCCCGAATCGAAGGAAGAATTGGAAAGAATGGAGTAAAGGAAGCGGAGAAGCATTCATGCCAGGGTTCCGAAGACCTAGTACTTGAATGAATCGAGGATCACTGAGGCCAACTTTGGGCGGGGACGCACCTAAATATTCAACGGACAATCGACGAAGCGTGTTAGCGAGCGACTCCGATTGAACTACGAGCTCGTAGACCTCGCGTGCGTCGTTGTCCACGAATAAATCTTCCACCATCGGGGTGTAATGGGCCCTATCCAAGAGTACCTTGGAGTGTTTTTCGATATAAACTCAGAGAAGGAGATGACGGGAGCTGTTGAGACGCAAGATCGTAGCCGGCGCAACCTGGATCGCGGAGGAGACATGCAGCTCGCACAGCGGCTGGCGGAGAAAATCCAGCAGATCCGAGACGAATGTAGGAGGCTGTTTTGCCCAGTGGCATGATTCGCTCATGATGCACTGGTGTACATTCGCCAGCTTTGAGTTGGCGAAGGTCTTCTGGAGGTTCTGATACAAGCTCTCGTTGCTTGCATCATCTACGTACGTTGCAGACCGGGTGCTGAGGCGAGTGATATAGGTCGCGATGTGAGGCGATTCCTCGAGGATACTGGGGGCCCGCTAAATTTGGGTGCAAGGTGGAACAGGATGCGTTGGCTCGCATTACAAAACATTGAGCCTGCGAGTGCGCATGCGCATGCTTTCAAAGAGGAAATGTCATCGACTTCAGAGACGAAAGCATGCACCAATTCGGGTGGGAGTGTCATCGTGGACAGAATGTAGAGACGGAGGACGTCGGACGATTGCACAGCCACTTATTTCCTATTTAGGCTCTCAGTCAATAAGGGTTATTCATTGATGGCTGGTCGATAAAAAGAAGGACCATAGAAGCCCCAAAGGAAAGAACAATGTCAGTAATCGGATGTACAGAGGCAATTTTTCTTCAGTGATGCGTGTATCAGTTGTGCGTGACCCCTCGCAGTGCTGAAGCCTGAGCCATTCCTCCATACTTAATGCCAGTACGACTTTGATACTACAACGTTACTTCCTCTCACAGGACTTCAAATCCTCCATGAACTCCTCGAAAGTGCTGAATCTCATACCCAGGGCCAAGAGATCAGGGTTCAGCACAGGTGTCGCGGCATACAGTCCATTGTATTCGGCGTTAGAGTACCACTGCATGCAAACGCATCAATCTAGGATGATAGAATAGAGAGCCAGCGCGACACCCATCATCTCGTCTAAGGTCGGCAATCCCGTCAGCGGAAGGGTGACGAAGGTGACCTCTGCCGAGAGCTGCGATATATTAGCAAATGGCCACGGTCACCAGTGACATGGATACACACCTTCCCCGGCCAGCTGCGCGAGCGTACCGTACGTCGTGTTGGCACTGACGACGGGGTACGTCTTGCCGTTGATGTCCTTCGTCGGGTCGGTGTAGTTCTTGAGAAGCGCGAGGGCAGCGGCAGGGACGCCGCGCGCAATCCATGCGAATGACAGCATGTCGTTGATAGTCGGAATGGAAATCTCGTAGCCATTGTCTCGTCTTTTCGTAAAGGGCGAGCCGCTGTAGAGGTTCTCCAGAAATCCGGGAAGGTGAAGGGACAGGTGCATCATCCCGGAGGATTCGAGGGACTCTCTGACGGCTTCTTTCTCTGAAGTTGATGGTATAAGTGCTGTGCTCTCGCAATAGCGGAAAGTACATACCATCGTAGGGTACGGCGTTCTGGTACTTGCCGCCGGATATTCTCGAAACACTGGGAAGAGAGCTTCGTTGCATCAGTACCAAAAAATTTTGTTGAGGAACAGAACTATACCAACCTCCAGATGAAGAATTTTACGCCAGCTTCTTTCGCAGCATCCACAATATTTTTACCCGGCACCAGCTCGCCTTTGCTCTCCGGATTCGGGAGAAAGAATACGGGGACAGTGACCTATCAAAAACCAGATTTCACCTGGCCTATTCGAGCATACACGTACAGCAAAAAACGGCCTCGCTACCACGCGGAGCATAGGCGAGCCCTCCCTTATCCAGCGAATCACCTTTGACGACTTCAACCCCGCCGCTTTCAGTTTCCTCGCGGCTTCCGACTCAGGGTCGCGTGAAATCGCCCGGGGAACAAACGTCCCGTCTTTCAATAAGGCGTCGACAAGCGCGCCTCCTGCGGATACAGTATCGGGTCAGTACGATGATGGCGACCTAAAAAAGGGTGACAAAACCTTGAAGACCAGTAGGGCATCAAACCGTGCGTAATACGCCCACAGGCGTAAAAAATTACGCCCGTTTTCGGCTTACGGGACGGCCTGACCCGTGCGTATGTATAGCCGTGGACGGGCGTAATTTACGGGTGGTCGAGCGATGCTTCAAGATTAACAAACTTTGAGCGAGTCCTGGATTATATTCGAGTGAAATACCTCAGTTAATGTTATGAACTGCCTAAAACAACTTCTAGGGTTCACAAATGCAAGTTTTCGGCAGGTTAGTGCAGCGTCAGATGGTTTCGGATACTTCCGGCATGCACCTTGCAGCATGCCGAGAGTTCTCGAGACCTGCAGAGGACGACAGCCGACTGCAGCGCCATCCAAGAATTTAAAGAAAGCGAGTAGCGACCGTCGGCAGGTGGTTCACAGCAAAAACTCGTTCGCCGACCCTTGCTTGAGGGATACCCGTAAATTATGCGTAAACGCACGGTTACGGGGTGCCGTATTACGCCCCACCCCGTACCCTGACCCGTCCTGTCTCGACTTCGCCCCAAACCCTAGACGGGACGGGGGCGTAACCGTAATTACGCCCCGTAAACCCGTAAGCTTACAGGGACGGTTTGACCAGTCGCGCCGAAGACCGAAACAATGCATGGAGAGGACATGTCGAGCGAGATATGGTATGAACTTGGTTGGCGTCGCAGTTTCCGCAACGCTCATTTCATGAAAGCTCTATCGTTCATCTAACTGTAAGCAGTTGGCGGATACTTATTCCCAAAACAGGACAGCCGAGACGAGGAGCCGACGGAAAACCCGGATTGTCTGTAGGCTCCATCCCGACGCACAGAACGCCCATTATCAATGCATGTCGAAGGCGATGTGCTGGTTGTGTATCGCGGATAACATGCTCAAGCGAGACGCACGAGCCACCTAAGCTGATCAGCTGGGACGCTGCCTCGTACAATACTCGGAAAAGGTGTACAAGCGGAATTACGGGGAGAATGAATTCTGCGTCCATCATGACGATGATTTGAGACGAGGAGTATACGGGGGATGCGGAGGATATGCGGTACAGAGCGCGTAGGATGAGGATACAACCCGAAGCTCGATCGGATGGCGCTACGGCGGGACCGGTGGTCGCCAGCGCTGACGTTCGCGCGGACGGGCGAAGAGCTGCATTGTATTGTGTAGGCTCTGCCATATGCATCACCTTCTCCCTGCGACCGACATGGGTCCGCCCAGCAAGCTCTTAGCTCCGACGCAGCACCCGACCCTTTCCCACAGTGGCTGTTGTAACGTGCACTGTAATCGAAGTAGGGGGGAGAACCGGACATGGTGCGGATGATGTATAGTGGGATGCGTGGAAGGAGGCAGAGCCAGGAAGCGGCTGCGAGGTGAGCGAATCTGCTTTCGTGCTTCTTCGCCGTGCGTCGTCCCCTTCCATGCCCCTGGTCTCATCCGTGCCACTCGTTCTGCAGCGGACACGCAAAGTATTCCACCACAGAACCCCGCACGGCGCCTGGTTTCTGTACCCATTCGTACAGCCCACTCCGAAAGCACGCATGACGATGGGAGGTAAAGATCGGGGTGAGGCGATGGTACGGTACGGGCTGGATGGGCTAAAGGGACCGGAGACGTCCTACAGGCGCAACGAGGGCCACGGAAGCTGCGCGCGATAAGGATGAGGCTAGAGAGGCCAGAGAAGTCCTACGGGCGCAAAGACAACGGGCTGGATGGGCCAAAGGGACTGCAGACGTCCTACAGGCGCAACGATGGTCGCGGAAGCTGCGCGCGATAGAGATGAGACTGGACAGGCCGGAGTGACTGGAGAAGTCCTACGGGCGCAGAGACGACGCTAAAGGCGATTCGTGTCGTGGAACCTGTACCCGAAGAATTTCCAAGTCGCAAGGACTAACGCGCGGAAAGGGCAAAGGCGTGAGCGCGAACAGCGATCCCGGGGGACGGAGGAAAAGAGGAGCCCGAGCCGGAACGCGTTCGTGAGGACAGGCGCGGCTGAGTCGCCCTCGTTCCTCATCGCCATTCGTCGTGCCCGATCCTGGGCGCAACACCTGTTTCCTCCCCTTGACGACACCCTCCAGCATGTACGACGACTCAACGTGCTTAAGATGCGTGTTCGTTTGGGTGCGTTCCTGGCAATCCCCTTCCTGGATCCTCTTGTGGATACTCGGCGATGAATCTCCCATCAAGTGACAGTGCGCCACCCACGAGGAGCTGCTGCATGCAAGGGAACAGGAAAAGCGCAATCCCGAAAATGTGGGGTAGCGAGCAAGTGATTCGACACGGAAAGGAGAGATGGGGGGGCGGAAGATGGACGATGCGAGAGGCAAGAACAGGACAGAAAACGGGAGGGAAGGAGCAAGTAGATCTCCACCGTCTCGAGGCCAGTCTACTAGATGTGCTCCTTTCCTGGCGAAGATGACATGCTCAAGCGAGAACTCCATTTTCCCGATGGCCATGATAGAATGTGCGCAATGATAGTCTTGCAGCCTCCGCAGCTTCGAGATGTGTATACATGGCATTAGAAGGAAGAACGAGTCGAGGTTGAGCACGCAGCCAGCAGTACGCAGGAAGTCGCCAACGACTTGATCAGCTGGCACGCTCTCGGTATTGACTTGTCCACAAGGAGAACGGGAATACAAGGAGAATAGGTTCTACGTCCCACTAGGACGATGATTGGTGAGCCAGTTCCTTCATATACAAGATGTAGTCACTGCTCCTAAGATATGCACAAGATATGGGCGCCGCAGTCCATGGAACGAGCATTCCGCCCAACGTTTCATCGGATGGCGCTACGGGGGTGCCGGTGATCACGAGCGCTAACGTTCGCGCAGACGAAGAGCTCCATGACACACCGCGTCCGTGGAGGCGTACGAGAGGGTGGAATAATGCAGTGGAGCTACGAGCCGGGACTGGCGCATCGCCAGTCACAGGAAAATCCGGGTGCGGAATGTGCGCAACGCATTGTACTTAGGCACGAACGCGGAGAGAGATGTGAGATATGGATGCGTAGGAGAATGAAGGGCGAAGACGGGTTTGAGATGAGGGGGTCTGTTTCAAAGATGGCGTGTCGTCTTCCTTTTCCATGCCTCGGGTTTTCGTCCCCGTCCTCATTTCCGCCCTTGCCCTCATTCTAGTCCTCGTCCGCGGCTCGTACTCGTCCACGATGACACGCAAAGCACGACGCCGCAGAACCCGCACGGTACGTGGCTTTCGCGGCTCTTTGTACGCCCCATGCTGCACGCGGAAGACTAAAACGTACAATGGATTGAAGACCACTGCTTGAACTGCCAGAACGTAGCCTTTGTGAAATTTAGTGGGTGAAAGTACATATCGCACAGGTAAGTTTTGAGCTGGAAGCTTGAAGGCTGGAGCCGGACTCAGGTTATGTAATGCAAGGGTTACGGATCAAATCCGATCATGATCCCAGCGCAACATTCCGGCTTGAGCCTATACCACAACTGGATTTTCAAGGTCCCCGTCTGATGAGGTAACTGTCAAGCGTTCCGACCGCTCGCCACCCTGAGGAGAACCTCAATTTCGACGTGTCCAAGAAGAGCTCTGTTCATGACACGGTAGCTTGAAGATCTAGTACGCATCTTGAACAAGTCTCCAGCGCCGAGAACCTCATTGCGACAATGTGGATCTAGGTATGCAAGCCGTGCGGACTCTTTAATTCAAGCTGTCATGCTGCTCGGTTGCTGCTCGCAGATCTAAATTCAGAATTAGCGCCTTGGTGACCCTGAGATATTCGCTCGAGCTCACGCCAACGATTTGGGGCTCGTACCCACCCACAACTGCTCCCATCTGCTTGATCTGTCTGCAGGTGCTCATTAATGTTGTTCAACTTCTCAATGGACTAGATTCCCCTCTCCTGCTAATGAGACCAGGTTATGCACTATGGCTCTTTCAAGTCGATCGCGCGCCACAGTATTTTTGACCATGATACTTCATTTACCTGATGACCGGGGACTATATATGCGGCATTGCCGATATGATATCTTGAACGAGTTACTCTCCTTCATGTCTGACCATCCTTTGCAAGGGTTGCAGGATCCGACGGACCTGGGGTCCAATAACACCTTGACATACGACTCGTCCGTACCTGCCTCTCGTATATCAACTTCATGCTCACCCTGCCGCTATCCTGCAGGCGGATAATCCGCTGTTTTTTTCTTGCAGCACTCTGTGCGTGAGCTATGTGCTGGAGGATGACATACAACCTCACTTCCAAGTGCAGCCATTCTCATTTACGACCACCTCCTGACCTTGGGAGCGGAGGTCAAATACATCTGGTCATCCAAGCTGCGGCCGGGGACCTGCTGGTTCCTTGCGGTCAGATACCTTGGGTTGTGCGCGAGCATCGCGGTCTGTCCGTATTATTTCGTCGACTTGGACGACGAGGTGTGTCGCTGGATTGCTGCTCCTCCTGCCTAATCCAAGTTTGTCGTCGCGTCTTGAAAAAAAGAAGTAGAGCCCTCTTACGCTGGTTATGTGCCGACTTACCAAGTCTTCCGGACAGCTGCATCAAGGATGCAATGGGCATGGATGATGTCTGTCGTCATCCTAGAGCTTCTCGTTGAGGGTGATTACACAACTGGCGCATTCTGTACCCATCTTCAGGTGATTTACTTGGTTGCAGTGACACTCAGTTTGCGGGTCTTTGCACTGTATGGCCTCAACAAATGGGTCCTAGCCTGTCTTCTTTGTGCCAACGCAGCTTTCGCGATCGCCGGGCTGGTGGGTCGGAAGTCGAGATTTTTCTAACCCAGAAATAACCGACATCTAGTTTGCGGTAACCGGGTCCGGGAAGCATCCGGACCTCGTTACAGTGTCTGGAATAAGTGGATGCCATTTGGCGTATCCTCGCTCCGCGTGAGTATATCGAATTACATGATTGCCAGTTCAGAATTCATAAAATATGAATATGCTTACTAGGGCTACTCGTGAGTAATCTCTAACCTTTTGTCAACTGCCTGAAATCATGGATATTTTAGGTCCAGCGGGAGCTTGGGAGGCAATGTGAGTGTCTTCCGGGGCGTTTTATCATGAATTATCCACAATATAATTCAGACTTGTTTGCGATACCCTGGTGTTCATATTAACTGCCCCAAAAAGCATTCGTCCACCGGAAGACAATCCCGCTGTACGCAGGATCACTAATCGGGAGGATGGCTACCGACGGTACGTGTGTCTGCTTCTTTTCTCACTTCTATCTCTGACGAATTACTGAGTAGGGACGATGTATTTTGGGTGTGTCTGGCAGACATCATATATATTTTTGATTGACAAACAGTATAGGATCATCGTCCTGGCGAATCTGGCGAATGTTTTGACTTTTTATGTGAATCTCAAATTTTCTAATCGAAATGACGTTTTGTAATTACTTTGCAGCTCGCCGATGTGCGTCTCAGGCGTGCTTATTTTCTCTGCTGCCTTTAACCCTAACAACACACAGGCCCTACTGTCTGGGTTCCTGTCCTACTTCTCTACCAAGTGCTTGCTGCAGTCTTCAACGCTTCCTACGCAACTGACTTAATCTCCAGCTTGTCCTTGACTCTGATATCCCGGCTGATGCTGAACTTGCATGAGACGGCAGATGCCCGGGTTAATAACCTGACTCTGAACACATGGAACACGGAGACTGTTCGACTCCCGGCGGTGTCTATGACGGTGCATGAAGAATTGTGAACGGATAGTAATTTTATTCTCAAACATAATACCAGTCAAGTTCATCTCTAGATTACTTCGCCTAGTCTTTATAATATCACTGGATAATGTTTCCTATTCTTTCCAGGATCGCACGACTCACGAGGTGCGAGCTTCAGTTCCAAATTTTGACAAAACGGGGACAGGTCATGAACGGGGTATTGTCATCGTGCGGCCATGCTCCCAACAGCACGATCGCAGCCAGCTGTGGGCCGACGCAAGGAGCTGCCAACGAATTCATCAGCTGGAACGTTCCTATTACGGTCCTATTAGTATGGCTTGTGTACATAGGGGAGAACAGATTCTGCGTCCCACTATGACGATCCTTAGCAGCCAGTTCCATCGCACCCATTGACAAAATGTGGTCACTGCTCCTACGGGATGCGCATTGCGCAAGATACGGGCGCCGTAGCCCATGGAACGAGCATTCCGCTCAATGTTTCATCGGATGGCGCACGGCGGTGCCAATGGTCGCGAGCGCTAACGTTCGCGCCGACGAAGAGCTGCATGACGTACCACGCCCGTGGAGGCGTACGAGAGGGTGGAATACTGAGGTGGAGCTACGAGCCCAGGCGCGCGCGCCGGGCCCAGGAAAAGTCGGGTGTAGAATGTGCGCAACGCATGGTACTTGGGCGCGGACGCGGAGAGATATGGGGATTATGGATGCGTAGCGGAACGAAGGGCGAAGGCAGGAATCAGAAGGATGAGTTTCAGAGATGACGGTGTCGGTTTTAAAGATGGCGTGTCGTCTTCCCCCTTTTTATGCGGTTTTGGTCCTCATCTTCGTTCTCGCCCTTGTCCGCGTCTCATACTCGTCTACAATGACACGCAAAGCACGACACCGCAGAACAATAATCTCACTTTTCATCAAATATTCTAGGTTTAAATTCATGTGTGAAACCGTATATTTCTCGATGGTTCAATGCTCAACTCGAACTTTCGAGGCAGCCTGACCACTAAACCCGAGAATTTCCGAAAGGGGAAGTGCAAGTTGAACTTGAACTTTGGAGCCAAAGTTCAAACTTTTCATGAATGATGTAACTAACCTGTAGCTTTAGGTCTCGGGCCAGAGGGAAAACCATCGCAGATTTATCTAAAAAGACTGCTCACAATAAATTCAATGCCTGAGAAGGGTCGGGACGCCTTTAAATTATATTGAATTTGTGTTGCACAGTTGCACTGCGTGCATTTATGGGCTCCAGGTTGATGGGAGTGTTCTCCGAGTCTGAAAAACATTCAAAATATCGTCCAGAAATGTGCCAACACTTTTAGAAAGTAATCCTGTGAAGCCAGCAGCCCTAGGAACTTCAACTGAGAAGTTCGGCTTCACCCCGCATGCTCCTGATGACAGCTCAACTTCAAAACCGGGACTTCGGCACAAAGCTCGATTTTTTGATGAAAAATGCTGTCATATTACAGAACCCGCGCAGTACGCTGCTTTCGTGGCTCTTTCAAGTTGTACGCCCCATGCTGCACTTGGAGGACCAAAACGTACAATGGAATGAGCACCACTGCTTGAACTGCCAGAACATGATCTTTGTAAAATTTAGTGGGTACAGAGTATTGCACAGGTAAGTCTTGAGCGGGAAAGCCTGGAGTCGGACTCGGGTTATGTAATTCAAGGGTTACGGATCAAATCCGATCATGATCCCAGAGCCACATTCCGGCTTGATCCCATACCACAACTGGATTTTCAAGGTCCCCGTCTAACGCAAGTCTGAGGTAACTGTCATGCGTTCCAACTGCTCGCCACCCTGAGGAGAACCTCAATTTCGACGTGTCCGAGAAGAGCTCAGGCTGTTTATGACACGGTAGTTTGAAGATCTAGTACGCATCTTGAACAAGTCTCCAGCGCTGAGAACCTCACTGCGACAATGTGGATCTAGGTATGCAAGCCGTGTCACCGTGCAGACCCTTTCATTCAAGTTGTCATGCTGCTCGGTTGCTGCTCGCAGATGGGGATTCAGAATTAGCGCCTCGGTGACCCTGAGATATTCGCTCATTCCAACAATTTGGGGCTCGTACCCACCCACAGCTGCTCCCATGTGCTTGATCATCATTCACTGCTCATTAATGGTGCTCATAGTGTTCAACTTCTCAATGGACTAGATTTTCCTGTCCCGTTAATGAGTCCAGGTTATGGCTCTTCTTTCCAGTCGATCGCGCCGCCACGGTATTTTTGACCATGAAACCCCACTTACCTGATGTCTGGGCACTATATATGCAGCATCGCCGCTATGATATATTGAACGGGTTGCTTTTCTTCATGTCTGATTACCCTCTACGAAGTTTGCGAGACCTAATGGAACCAGACTATGCCACCTTGACATACGATTCGTCCGTACCTGCCTCTCGTATATCAACTTCATGCTCACACTGCCGCTGTCCTGCAGGTTGATAATGCGCTGTTTTTTTCTTGCAGGACTCTGTGCGTGAGCTATGTGCTTGAGGATGACATACGACCTCACTTCCAAGCGCAGCCATTCTCACTTATGACCACCTCTTGACCTTTGGAGCGGAGGTCAAATACATCTGGTCGTCCAAGTTGCGACTGGGGACCTGCTGGTTCCTCGCGATCAGATACCTCGGGTTGTGCACGAACATCACGATCTGTGCGTACTATTTCATTGACTGGGATCACGAGGTGTGTCGCTGGATTGTTGCTCCTCCTGCCTCATCCAAGTTTGTCGTCGCGTCTTAAAAAAGAGGTAAGAGCCCTCTTACTCTGGTTGTATGTCAACTGACCAATTCTCCCGGACAGCTGCGTCGGGATGCAATGGGCATGGATGATGTTTGTCGTTATCCTAGAGCTTCTCGTTGAGGGTGAGTACACAACTGGCGCATTCTGTGCCCATCTTCAGGTGATTTACTTAGCTGCAGTGACACTCACTGTCCGGGTCTTTGCAATGTATGGCCTCAACAAATGGATCCTAGCCTGTCTTCTTTGCGTCAACGCAGGCATCGCGATCGTCGGGCTGGTGGGTCGGAAGTTGAGATTTTTCCAACCCAGAAATAACCGACATCTAGTTTGCGGTAATCGAGTACGGGAAGCATCCGGACCTCATTATAGTGTCTGGAATAAGTGGATGCCATTTGGTGTATCCTCGCTCCGCGTGAGTATCCCGAATTGCATGATTGCTGGTTCAGAATTCACAAAATATGAATATGCTTACTAGGGCTACTCGTGAGTAATCTCCAACCTTTTGTCAACTGTCTGAAATGATGGATATCTTAGCTCCAGCGGGGGCTTGGGAGGCAATGTGAGTGTCTTCCAGGGCATTTGATAATGAATTATCTACAATATAATTCAGACTTGTTTGCGATATCCTTGTGTTCGTATTGACAGCCCGAAAAGCATTAGTCCATCGCAAGACAATCCCGCTGTACGCAGGATCACTAATCGAGAGGATGGCTACCGACGGTACGTGTGTATGCTTCTTTTCTCGCTTCTATCTCTGACGAATTAGTGAGTAGGGACGATGTATTTTGGGTGTGTCTGACACACAGCATAGATTTTTGGATTGACAAACGGTATAGGATCATCGTCCTGGCGAACCTGGCGAATGTTTTGACGTTTTATGTGAATCTCAAGTTTTCTCACCGAAAATGGCGTTTTGTAATTACTTTTGCAGCTCGCCGATGTGCGTCTCAGGCGTACTTGCTTCCTCTGCTGCCTTCAACTTTAATGACACACAGGCCCTACTGTCTGGGTTCCTGTCCTACTTCTCTACCAAGTGCTTGCCACAGTCTTCAACTTCTTACGCAACTGACTTGATCTCCAGCTTGTCCGTGACATTGATATCCCGGCTGATGCTCAACTTGCATGAGACGGCAGATGCCCGGGTTAATAACCTGACTCTGAACACATGGAACACGGAGACTGTTCGACTCCCGGCGGTGTCTATGACGGTGCACGAAGAATCGTGAACGGATAATACTTTTATTCTCAAGCCCAAGCTCATCTCTACATTACTTCGAATGTAGTGAATCCTAAACTCTATAAAATTGCTGGATAAGGTTTCCTTCCGTTTCTTTTCAGGATCGCTGCGTGAATACATCTTCCTCCCGTCAGTCCACGACTCAATGAGGTGCAAGTTTCAGTTCCACATTTTGACAAAGCATTGTCGGTATAAGGATCGTGCGGCCATACGCTTCCTGCCCACGAACAGCACGGTCGCAGTCAGCTGTGGGTCGACACAGGGAGCCGCCAACGAATTGATAAGTTGGAACGTTACTAGTATCGGCTTGTGCACATACAAATACAGGGTGAACGGATCTACATGACGCACCCCGGCCCGGGCGGGCGCATCGCTGGTCGCAGGAAAGCAGGGTGCGGAATGGGCGCAAAGCATTGTACTTAATCGAAACACGCAGGGGGAGTACACGGACGCGAAGAAAGATGTAGGATATGAATGCGTAGGCGTAGGAGAACGAAGGGCAAAGGCGGGACGCATTTGAGGATGAGCGTGTCGATTTGAAAGATAGCGTGTCGTCTTCCTGTTCATGCTTCGCGCTTTTCCTCCTCCTCTTCGTTCTCGTCCTTGTTCTCATACTGGTACTGGTCCACGTCTCGTACTGGTCCAGTGACTCTTTGTGCGCCCTATGCTGCACGTATGCGCGGTGATGGGCATCTGAGAGGCCATGCGATGAGGCATGGTACAGGAATGGTACAGGCTAGTGCTGGCCAAAAATATGATACGAAAAAATATATTTTGAATATATTCAACTACATACAAATATAATACGGTCTCTGGACCTCTGTCAGAATACAAATATGGCTGAATATGAATATGATATAATATGAATAGAATATGATATGGCCTGGGCGTATTTAAATATATTTGGTTACAAAGATCGATTGAAATGTGATTTTCGGCTGCAGGGAAAGTCCAAATTGCGGATTTTGGGTGTGTGCAAGTTGAGCGCGGATCGGTGTTCGGGTTGAGATACCGGAGTTCGGCAGGTGTGGGTATATTGGCGACGAGTGTGGTGGACACTTTTATGGCGGTCTCTATTGGACAAACCCAAGTGCACATGAATGTGCACTGATGCGCACCAATGGCATCAATGTGCACGAGTGGGCATGCAAGCACACGGGTGGACATGCATGACCAAAGTGTGCCCATTCCGTGCACATTCTATGTACTTGGTTCCATGCCGCATGTGTGGCGCATTCAAGCCAGTTGGGGGCGGTTTAATCACGAACCCTTCACTAGAATTTGGCATCAAGGCCAGTCATCTCTTTGGATATCATCCAAATCTGTCGTCTTCAGTTCCCCCTCTCGGTTGAAATAATTTTGCACCAATTCCGACCCCTTCCTAACAATCACCTTTGGTAGCTAATAACAATAAATAGGGGACAGAAGCTACGTGTCTTTTTGGGTGGTGTAAATGAGAAGAAAAAATGGCGCATATCACGTGTTGAATGTCACGTAAAGGAGTGCAGTTGAGGGAGAAACACGATTTTGCGCGTTAACGAACTCGACAGCCGAGGATTTGATCGGCAATCAAATCGCGATCGGTGTAATGGCACGAACTCGGTCAACTGTTCTGGAAGTTCATGTGACCAAATCAAGTGGGAATGTTGTGGGAAAATTGCGCGACTAATCCACGGAATTGAAGTTCGCATGAATAGGGCGTGAGCAGGATTCTAGGTGCAGCAGGCACAGCTGCGCACCAAAAATTGTGTTGTGGCGATAGTACCCTCGAAGCGATTCTTGCGACATTAGGGTGCTTGCTACGTGAGAGGAGCGAGGCTCTATCCCGGGGTAAGAGCGGGGTGGGAGTCAGGAGGAGACCATACAGAGATGAGATAAGGGACCAAATGATTGGTCAAGATGTGAGCATTTCCATTGAACATCTCTTTTTTTTCAAGTGTAAAACACAGTTTGACCGATTCGCGTTCGTCGATGGCTGCTGAGACTGCTTGTGTTGATATTGTCACCAAGGAATGGCTGAAGTCCGGGCTCGACGAAGGTGTAAACTACATCAATTTCATCCACACTCACGATGACTAGACAATATCTAGATATATTCAAAATATATTCAGATTCAGCTGAATAAATATGAATACAATATGCTAAGAATACGATATGAGCCTGCGCAGGTGAATATGATATAGATATGAATACGATACGGACATTTCCGTATTTATATCATATTTGGCCAGCACTAGTACAGGCTGGACGGGATCAAGGAGACTGCAGAGACGTCGAGGGGCTGCCAAGACGAACGCGAAGACGGGCCATGTCGGGCAGGTGCGCGCGAACAGCTGATTGGATGAATCATTCGCGGGTACGAACGCGGGGAAGGTACGGTAATGGGAAGGGATCCCGAGATGCGGATTCTGGCAGGCAGAGGAGGAAGATAGACTAAAAAACAAGAACATGGACGAGGATCGGCAGACGACTCACCCGCTCTCCTCGCAAACGTATCCCGGCTCCGGCTCTCTTCTTCCTATCTTCGTCCCCGCCTTGTCCTCCGAGTCGTACTTGTCCTGCACGCGGACACTCAAAGCTGGACTTCGCAGCGCACGGGACATTAGCCGCAATCGACCCCGTCAAAAAGTCGCATCACGTGCTCGTTGCGGTCATGTGCTACGACGCGTTCCTCTCAAAGACCGAAGCGGAACGCAAAGTCAGCTGGTGAAATGAGAGGATTTTACTTAGTTTCTTTCCAAGAATGTCAAAGTGTTCTGAGGTTTCTTTTTTTTTATAAATTGAAGTATGTATTATTATGCATGTAACATAAATACAGTGTACGGTGGCGCCTCCGGTATCAAGCAAGTGGGTGGAATGAGCCACCAATTGTCATGTATCCAAATGAGGAGGAATACTATGCTGGGAAGCAAAAGAAAATGCGAGGCCCGACGGGGTGGCAGCGGGATGACAATGTTTCATGTCTCTGTTGGGTGGCACAGCCGCGAATGCATGAAGAAATTGTTTCTTGGCACGTACCATGCCTAACAAAGTCACCAGAAAATGTCGGAATATGCTCAGGATAGTCTGAAGCCACTGTGCCATGCCCAAGACGTGCTGCAGGGCCGAACTCACGGCCCAGGAACCTCGGGGAGGTCAATTTGGAAGGACTGGCGGTCGGGAAATCATCCGATGCGGAGCGGCCAGGGTAAAAGTCTGAGATAGTCGGTGCAGTGCGTGGGGGAGAGATGAAAGGAATATTTGAGGTGTTTGTCAATGACTTGTGGTTGTGGCACGGGCGCACGTGATGCGACTTTTTGACGGGGTCGATTGCTCGAGACGCACGGGACCTCGGTGCATGGTTTTCGTTTGTGTAGCGGCCCGTAGACGTCGAGGTTCTGCGAAGGTGCGGGCTGGACGTCTTACAGGCGCAAAGAGAGCGGCGAAGGTAATCGATGTCGCGACAGCCGCGCGAATGCTGAGCCGAATTCAAGTCGACTCGGAATTCGTATTCCGCAAGTACTAACGCGCAGAAGTGGCACGGAGAGGGTGTGGATTCTGGAGTGGTTCCGGACCCAGAACGCGCTTACGAGGAGAGATGCGGCTGAATCGTCTTCTCTTTTCTTCTTCCATCGCGCCTCATCGCGCCGCCCAACGACGACTTGGCGTGCATTTGGCCGTCGGCAATTGCCTTGATCCCATCCATTCCGGCTTGATCCTACGCCACAAATTCCTGTCAATTTTGCTCTCCATTCAAGTTCGTCGTCTCACTGGTTTTCATAAGCATTAGTACCTGTCAAGCATTCAGAGTGAAACCGCTCGCCGCCTCTATACCACTGTGTTTGCGATGAGCTCTATTCATGTGGTTTTACTGATGCTGCAATGCACGGTGGATGATGGATTTGAAGGTACAACATGGGATAATTCTATTGAGAAACCCGGTTGCAGGCAGAAACCCCACGTCCAAAAATAGATTCTATTTGGAAACCCGGTTGCTGCGTTCGCCGGCGCCGGAGTTGGTCAATATTTGGTCAATGCCTTGTGAAACTAACGTGTGGCTGTGGACAACGATGGAGACTCCGTCGAGATGAGTAAGCTGTCGACAGCGTCTTCCACAGCCATTCTGTGCCAACAATATCGGTACTTGAATGATACTAGCAATTGATAAAGACTCGACACCGACCAAGCAAACTAGTGGCTACTCTATGCTGTCAAGAGAGGGCAAGTTCCCCGGTAATGGCCTTCCTGATGAGAAAGCCCACAACGCTGTCCGGGACGAGGCCTTTGGATGTAGTTTTCTCAGGCTCCATATTTTCTCAATCTTCAGGCTGCCTCTTCTTAGACCCTGTCCCTCCACCACCCAGAGGTTGACCCTCGGTAGAACCCGTCTAACACTGAGTACAAGGGCGCCTTTGTGCTGAACAATAGGTGGATCGTGGATTGTTTCCCGATACCGTTGTTTATCGTTTTGTCTAAAACCCAGTAAGTAGTAATAAGTATATGCTTTGAAAGAGGTCCGAAGATCTCACCTGATGCCATTGATGCTACAGAGCAGGTTATTGACTTGTTCTTGCGTCTCGACATGGGTCATCAACGGGCGAGTTGCAGCCTGAACCTCATGGAAAATCTTTTGTGCAGGAAGGGTTTTGGTGGGGCGGGAATCAAGCAGAGGGTGCGAAGTTTTGGAGCTGTTCTTCGGGAGGCTGGGGTTCAGACTGGGTTCAGAAGAGACGGGATTGCTCTGGTGACTAGGCAGATATCTTCTGAGCGGACTAATGTATTTCAATGAATAGAACTCAGGGCGCATTACAGTGTATTTCCTAAATCGGAACTTCTGATATTGATGTTTGGCTACACCTCCCCCGGAGGCCGGCCGGCCGATCTTATCTAGAAACCCGCCTCGAAAAAATTTGTGACAGCCGGGCTTCTGTATAAGGTAGGGTTTCTGCCTGCAACCGGGTTTCTCAATAGAATTATCCTACAACATGCATCTTGAACAAATCTCCAGCGAGATTCAGAACCTCATTGAGGTGTATGTGATGTACGCGTATGTGGATCCAAGTATGCAAGGGTAAGCGTGTCTGTTTTGTCTCCGATTTCTATCCCTGTGGAATTATCGAGTGGTGATTCTCGCTATGTATTTCGGGTGTGTCTAACAGACAGCATAGATTTTTGGACTAAAAACGGTATAGGATCATCGTCCTGGAGAATCTGGCCAACATGTTGACATTTTGTGTGAGTTCCAATTTTTCTCATCGAAACATTTTGTAATTACTTTTGCAGCTCGGCGATGTGGGTCTCGGGCGTGCTTACTTTGTCTACTTTCAATTTCAGTGACAGACAGACCTCAATCTCTGGGTTCCTGTCTTGGTTCACTACCAAGTGCTTGCAGCAGTCTCCGCAACTGACTTGATCCCTAGTTCTTGTCTTTGATGTCCAGGTTGATGCTCAACTTGTATGAAGCGGCAGATGCGCGGATGATCCATAACCTCACTCTGAACATAAGACACCCGGAGATTCTTCGATTCACGATCCTGTGTAACGGGCTGTGTTACCCACGATGCCTTTCAGCCCGTGGTAATCGTGACCGAACACTCCCAAATCTAAAGTCTACCCTATCGTTCATTCTTCGCCGATGCAATTGGGGCTTTGCCTTGCCGAGGCGGACAGGTGATGGAAGGTACATATGTGCATTGAACAAGTCTCCAGCAAGCACCTCATTGGGACATATGCGGATCTTTGGCAAGCGATGTAGCCTCATGTCGTTGCTCGAAGCTGCTGGTGTATCTGGATTCAGGATCAGTATCATGACGTTCCTTCGTCTATTGGCCCACTCCGACACTTCGACGCTCGCATTCGCCCTTCTCATCAAGGGCGATAGTTCATCAACCCTCTTCTTTCCCACCTATGTACAGCTTGTTAGCACGGCGTGGCCCATGTGCTTGGTTATCATTCGCCGTCTGCGGGTTCTCATTGGTGGCGGTGCTCAAAGTGTTCAACGCCTTGTCGACTCCTCGCTCGTTTTTGAAATCAACTCCATTATCTCTTTCTGGACCCAGATGACCCAGCTCTTGTAGTATGACCTTTTTCTCCAAGAACGACAACGGCTGGCGTCTATCGGGCGCCGACAGTCTTTTTGACCATCAAAGTCCACTTATCTGATTTCTGGGAACTATATATGCAGCGTCGTCGATATGATGTCGAACCCACCCCACCGCTCTTCTTCATGTCTGACCATATTCTGCGAAGGGGGGAAGACCTAACAAAACCGGACTATGCCACCTTCGCACACGACCAGTCTGCACCTGCCTCTCATATATCAATTTCACGCTTACGCTTCTGTCTTTCAGTTGGATTACCCGTTGTTTTTTTCTTGCAGGACTCGGTGCGCGAGCTACATGCTTCGAATATCATACGACCTCACTTTCGAAGCACAGCGATTCTCGTTTACGACCACTTCCTGACCTTGAGAACGGAGGTGAAATACATCTGGTCGTCCAAGCTGCGGCCGGGGACCTGCTGGTTCCTCGCGATCAGATACCTCGGGTTGGGCGCAAACATCACGATATGTGCGTACTATTTCATCGACTTAGACCACGAGGTATGTCGCTGGATTGCTGCTCCTCCTGCCTCATCCAAGTTTGGTCGCATGTTCAAAAAAAGAAGTAGAGCCCTCTTACGCTGGTTGTTTTCAACTCGCCAATTTTCCTGGATAGCTGCGACAAGATGCAATGGGCATGGCAGATGTTTATCATCATCCTAGAGCTTCTCGTTGAGTGTGAGTACACGGCTGGCACATTTAAACTAAGCCCATCTTCGGGTTATTGACCTGGTGCTGCAGTGACACTCACTCTCAGGGTCTTCGCATTGTATGGCCTCAACAAATGGATCCTAGCGTGCCTGCTCAGCGCCAACGCCAGTATCGCGATCGTAGGGCTGGTGAGTCCGAGTCGGAATCAGATATTCGGTCAATCCAGGGAATGATCGCCATATAGTTTGCTATAATCGAGTTCGGGAAAAATCCAGAACTGCTTTCAGAGCCTGGATTGAGTGGATGCGATACAGCATTTTTGGCCCGCTCCGCGTGAGTGGATTAAATTCATTGTTCAGGAACGAATATCAACATGCGCTACCAGGGCTGCTCGTGAGTGCCTTCTGAGCTTTGGCAAATTACCTGAGATAAGGTCATTTCAGGTCCAGCTGGCGGTTGGGAGGCGATGTGAGTGTCCTTCAAGTTGCTTTGGAGGTGTCGGTGTCTTATGACGGACTATTCTACATTCAGACTCGTTTGCGATACTCTCGTGTTCGTATTAACTGCCCGAAAAGCATTCGTCCACTGGAAGACAATCCCGCGGTACGCAGGATCGCTAATCGAGAGGATGGCTACCGACGGTATGTCTGCCTGTTTCTTCTCACTTCTATCTCTGATGAATTACTGAGTAGGGACAATGTATTTTGGGTGTGTCTGCCAGACAGCATGGATTTTTGGATTGACAAACGGTATAGGATCATCGTCCTGGCGAATCTGGCGAATTTGTTGACGTATTATGTGAATCTCAAGTTTTCTAATTGAAATGACGTTTTGTAATTACTTTTACAGCTCGGCGATGTGCGTTTCAGGCGAACTTACCTTCTCTGTTGCCTTCAACTTTAATGACACACAGGCCCTACTGTCTGGGTTCCTGTCCTACTTCTCTACCAAGTGCTTACCGCAGTATTCAACTTCTTACGCAACTGACTTGATCCCCAGCTTGTCCCTGACTCTGATATCCCGGCTGATGCTCAACTTGCATGAAGCGGCAGATCCCTGGGTTAATAACCTGACTCTGAACACAAGGGACCCGGAGACTCTTCGATTCGCGGCGCTGTCGACGGTGCATGAAGAATTGTGAACGGATAATACTTTTATTTCCGAGCACAGTCAAGCTCATCTCTATATTTCTTCGAATGTAGTGAATCCTAAACTCGGTAAAATTGCTGGATTCCGTTTCAGGGGCGCTGCGGGAATACATCTTCCTTCTTTCATTTCACGACTCACGAGGTGCGAATTATCCACAGTGTTCAATTTCCGAATGGATCGAGCTTGGGCCAAGCCTAGGATGCAGTCATGATTGGCTAAAAGCGAATGCGTGGAATCGGAAAAGGTATTTTGACTCATCCAGATCCATTCTGTTCGCCTTTTGGTGAGCCAGTTGCTTGCGTGGTCCACGTTATATCAGACGAGCGTCTGAACGGGAGTGACTTCGGAAAGAATGACAAGGCAGAGCGAACCCACCCTCAATAATATTACTTAATGGTCTTCCCGTAACGCCGTCCGCATTATAATGGAATAATCGATTTTTCGAGTTAGACATGGTACCAAAACAGGCCCAACGGCTCCGTATCACCAGATCGAATCCAAGCTCTCGAGTACGAGGCGTTTCTCTCCACGAGACCTTGGCATGCCAATCTGTACACCGACGGTGAATTTGTCGAAGATTTCTGTGCGCACATTTTCGTCGACATTAGACGTAAAATGGAGGCGCCATAGAATAGTTGGGCGCATGGGATGCACCGCAAGCGCGGCGTCTAGCGTTTCCAGCGCTCCGCTAGGGCGTACGCCGACTCTCTTGTTCACGAGGAACGAGATGACGATGTCGGCAAGCAGAGGGCTTGTGCTCATGACGGATAAAATAAGGTCCGACAACCAGCGCTTCCCATTGTTTAGAAACAGGAGAGAGAATTGGAAGGAATGGAGTAGAGGAAGCGGAGGAATAGTCATGCCAGGTCTTCGGGGATCTAGTAATTGCATGAATCGAAGATGCTTTGGGAACTTTGAGTAGACACACCCAAATATTCAATGGACAATCGACGAAGCGTGTTAGCGAGCGATTCCGATTGAACTACGATCTCGTAGACCTCGCGCGCGTCGCTGTCCACGAATAAATCCTCCACTATCGGGGTGTACTGGGCCCTGTCCAAGAGTGCCTTGGAGTGTTTTTCGATATAAACTTCAGAGAAAGAGATGACGGGAGCTGCTGTGAGTAGACGCAAGATCGTAGCCGGCGCAACCTGGACCGCAGAGGAGACATGCAGCTCGCACAGTGGCTGGCGGAGGAGAAAATCCAGGAGAGCCGGGACGAATGTTGGAGTCTGCTTGGGACAGTGGAATGATCCGTTCATGATGCACTGGCGTACATTCGCCAGCTTCAAGTTGGCGAAGTTCTTCTGGAGGTTCTGAGACAAGCGCTCGTTGCTTGCATCATCTATGTACGTTCCGAGCTGGATACTGAGGCGAGTGATATAACTCGCAATGTGAGGCGACTCCTCGAGGATAGTGGAACTCGCTGGCACTAGAATTGGTTCCAAGGTGAATGAGCGGAACAGGATGCGCTGGCTCGCATTGCAAAACATCGAGGCTGCGAGTGCGCATGCTTTCAGAGAGGGAATGTCATCGACTTCAGCGACGATGGTCTGCACCAATTCGGGTGGGAGCATTATGAAGAACAAGTTGGAGGCAAGGCGAGACCACTTGCGCACAGTCACGTATTTCCTATTTGGGCTCCCTGTCAATCCTGAAATTGGCTAGCCTCGTACTTCGAATTTTCTGGAAAAAAAGGCCAAAAATAAGAGACAAAGGAGCTGACTCTCAAATGTACATGGGCAATTTTTCAGTGATGCCCGTATAACTAGCAAGGTACGAGCTAATTGTTATAAGTAGCGTCTGTCTAAGAGACTATGCGCGTAGATGATTCGTCCGCTGGCAGATATTGCTCTCTGGTGTTGGGCGGAGTAATTCCTCCACGATGCTAGTACAACTTGAGTACCACAACGTTACTGCCGTTACTGCCCCTCACGGGTCTTCAAATCCTCCATGAACTCCTCGACAGTACTGAATCTCATACCCAGGGCCACGAGATCAGGGTTCGGCACAGATGTCGCGGTATACAGCCCATTGTATTCGGCGTTGGAGTACCACTGCATACAAGCGCATTAACCTGGGGTGATAGAATAGAGAGCCAGCGGACACCCACCATCTCGTCCAAGGTCGGCAATCCCGTCGGCGGAAGGGTGACGAAGGTGACCTCCGTGCCGAGGGCTGCGAATTGATAATTGTCAGTGAATGGGTAAATACCAGCCATACCGACACACACCTTTCCCGGCCAGCTGGGCGAGCGTCCCGTACGTCGTGTTGACACTGACGACGGGGTATGTCTTGCCGATGATATCTTTCGTCGAGTCGGTGTAGTTCTTTAGGAGCGCGAGCGCAGCGGTAGGTACGTCGCGCGTGATCCATGCAAATGACAGGATGTCGGTAGGTTTGATAATTGGGACGGAAATCTCGTAGCCGTTGTGTCGCTTTTTCGTAAGCGGGGAGCCGCTGTAGAGGTTCTCCAGAAATCCGGGAAGGTGAAGGGTCGCGTGCATCATCCCGGAGGATTCGAGGTACTCTCTGACGGCTTCTTTCTCTGTGGAGCTGATGGTATAAGTGCTGTGTTCTCGCAATAGCAGAAGGTACATACCATCGTAGGGTAGAGCGTTTTGGTACTTGCCGCCGGATATTTTCGAAACACTGGGAAGGGAGCTTCGTTGCATCAGCACTGAGAAATTCTGCGGAGCGAAGGGAATTCTAGCAACCTCCAGATGAAGAACTTCACGCCAGCTTCTTTCGCGGCATCAACGATATTTTTTCCCTGCACTAGCTCCCCTTTACCTTCCGGATTCGGAAGGAAGAAGACGGGGGACCGGGACCTATAAAAATCAGACTCCACCTCGTCAAGTCGAGCATATATACGTACCGCGAAAACGGCTTCACTGCCACGTAGAGCGTCAACGAGCTCCATCTTATCCAACGAATCGCCTTTGACGACCTCAACGCCACGCGCT
This sequence comes from Mycena sanguinolenta, assembly GCA_014462675.1. Classification (NCBI taxonomy): domain Eukaryota; kingdom Fungi; phylum Basidiomycota; class Agaricomycetes; order Agaricales; family Mycenaceae; genus Mycena; species Mycena sanguinolenta. The sequence goes on from JACAZH010000020.1 coordinate 2,032,179, forward strand.
CTCTCAATTTTTTCGAGGCTTCCGACTCGGGATCGCGCGAAATCGCTCGAGGAACGAACGTCCCATCTTTCAACAACGCGTCGACAAGTGCGCCGCCTGTCGATAACGCGTCAATATAATGATGGACGACGCAAAAAAGGGGGAATAGAACCTTGAAGACCAGTCGCGCCAAAGACGGAAATGATGCGTGGAGAGAACATGTCGAGCGAGATATGGTACGAACTTGGTTGGCTTTCCAGTTTCCGCAACGCCCATTTTATGAAGGCTGAACCGTTTGTGTAACTGTAAGCAGCTGGCGGATACTGCCAAATCGAGAGAGCCGAGTCGAAGAGCCGACGGAAAACCCGGATTGTCTGTAAGCACCGACCCGACGCACAGAACGCCCATTATCAATGTATGCCGAAGGCGATGTGCTGGTCGTGTATCGCGGATAACATGCTCAAGCGAGACGCACGGGTCACCAACGCTGATCAGCTGGAACGCTCCTTCCTCGTACAATACTCAGAGGAGATGTACGAGCAAAATCACGAGCACGAATTGTGTGTCCGTCATGACGATGGTTCGAGGTCGTAAGTGCACGGGGGATGCGGAGGATACGCGGTATACGGCGCGTAGAATGAGGATACCACCCGAAGCTCCATCGGACGGTGCTACGGGGCGCCAGTAGTCGTTAGCGCTGGCATTCGCGCCGACAAAGAGTTGCATTGCATCGTGTAGGCTCTGCCACAAGCATCTCCTTTTCTTGCGACCGAGGTGGATCCGCCCAGCGAGCTCTTAGCTCCAACGCAGCACTCGACCCTCTTCTAGGGTCGCCGCTATAACATGTATTGTAACCGAAGTACGGGACCGGACATGGAGCGGATGGTGCATGGTGGGGATGCGTCATGCGCAGAAAGTAGATAGAGGCAGGGCCGGGACACGGCTGCGAGGTGAGCGAGTCCTCTCCTTCCGTGCTTCTTCGCTGTGCGTCGTCCCAGCCTACGTCCCTGTCCTCGTCCGTGCCTGTACTCGTCCTGTGATAACGCACAGTGTGACACCGCAGACGTAGAACCCGGCACGGTGCGTGGCTTCCGTGTCCGCGATGGTGGGCGTCCGAGAGGCACTTATGTGATGCGGCACGACACGGGCTGGGACTAGAGAGACGCCACGAAGCTGCAAAGACGGACGCGAAGGCGATCAGCTACCCGCGAATCCTTGATTGAGTCGATGATTCGCAAGTACCAACGCATAACCAAGGCTCCGGGAACGGACAGAGATTTCGGGAAGCGCGGAGAAAGCGAGGGTTCCCTCCCCGTCCTTGTTCCCGTCCCGTCCTTGTCCCCGTCCCCGTCCTTGTCCCCGTCCCTGTCCTTGTCCTTGTCCCCGTCCCTGTCCTTGTCCCCGTCCCTGTCCTTGTCCTCATCTGCGCCTTGCGCTCGGTCTCGTCCTGCACGTGAACACGCAAAGCTGGACACGGCAGCGCATAGTATTCGGGGTGGGGAACCCTGTGCGCAGGGCGACAGTGGAAGGTGAAGACGCTGCGGCGAACGCGAAGACGACGGCGAAGGCGACTCGGATTCATGCTGCTGAAGCCGCGCACGAGGAAGTACATTCGTGATTCGTGATTTGCAAGTGATGACACCGGAAAGGCACGGGCACAGAGGGACGCTGAGGGCGGAGCCTGGCAGGTGCAGGAATGGAAAGAGACCGAGGAAAAATGAGGGAGGACGAGAGGTGGAGGGGAACCGGAATGCGTTTGCGGGGAGAGTGGGGCCGAGCCATTTTCGATTTCATCCTTCCGTCGTCGTCGTCTCCTTCCTTGCTCTCTAGCCCCGGCCAACGACGCCCCTGCAGAAACGACTCGGCGTACTCTGTATGTCATCGTCATCGGCATCCCTTGGCGCTAAAGCTGCTTCCCTCGCCTCAAAGACACCCCCCCAGCACGTAGGACGATCCGACTATGCTTTGTGTGCCGTTCCTCTGGGTGCGTTCCTTGCAATTGCGGCGGTCCTCTCCTGGACCCTAATCCATGCCTTGTGTCATTCACTGATACCCAGCGGCTGCAAGTCAACGCCAGGGACTCGTCACTGACAAGGACAGACGGATCCCGCATCGCGGATGACTCGAGAGTCGAGACTCGAGCAGGGTCAAGAGGGTACTGTAAAGGAGATTCCATATGTCTGTAATCCTGAAAATATGGGTTAGGAGCAAGCGACCCGACACAGAAAGGGAGAGACGGCAATGAAAGAGGCGGGAAGTAGGACGGGACACAGGAGGAGAAAATGTCCATCGTCTCCTCGAGGAGTAACGTAGAGCTTCGCAACGCGCGCATACTAAAGTGGAGGCATTCTCCGTCAACGGTCCCATCGTACCGTCCTCGACGCCTCTCAAGATATAAGAGAGGGCAACCACTCACCGATACATCCCCGTCGATACGTATTCCATCCCGTATTTCCACAGTTTTGGGGTCCGTCTTGGGTCGGTGTCGTGTGGTCTGCGCCGTGTGGTATCAGGAGCGGCCACGGAGGACAGTGGAGGAGGCTAAATGAAGGCGGGGGGCGTAAATAAGAGGAGGCGCATCGGGCGCTCCCAAATATCGGACCACACGAATACATGCCCGCTCGTGAAGGCGAGAGGAATCTGACGACGCTGAAACGCGCGGGGTTTATCGGTGGGCGGGTGATGCGCAGCCTGGGGTTTCGTCGCAGCGGTGGGTGAAGCGGAAACACGAACTCCGGTCGCGTGCATGGAAAAACCGTCAATGGAGAGAGCTCTTCCACCAGAGGACGCGTCCATGGCAGGACATCTGTGGGTCCTACATCCTCCTACATCCATGCTGTTACGCGCCGCTCGTCGAATCCTAATCTCTACGACGAGAGTTTGCATCAAAGCCGCTTGCTCCTTCCATCCATTGCATGACTCCCAGTGTGAGTCGCGAAATATGAGCACTTTCTGTGGAACCGGATTTCGACCGATGCATACGCCTCGCGGCCAGTAGCACGTAGAAACAAGAAAATTGGACTTCCATGGCCCGGGCGGCGGCGGAGGGTGAAGCAAAACATGGACGAGGAGATAAAGGAAAATGACATTCTCTGAAGCTTGTGGTATAAGAGATAAGGCGCGTCAGCAGCGCAAGACGCCAGCGTCGAGCACGATGGCAGACACAAGCTTAGACGTAGCTTCTGCTACTTAGTAAGCGTCGTGATCCGTCACCCATCGGAATGGCATCCACGGATCCTTAGCCTCGTCCAGACCGTGCTCCTTCTGTGCTACACCATCCCAATTCCATGACCGACACTGGTGGAAATGCAGGGATTGCTTTCGGCCCAGGGGAGCGAGCTGAGATTCGCGAAATCGGTGTGTTCCGGGGGCCCCCCGGCGGCGCCCCGGGGGGGGGGGGGGGGGGGGCCCAATTCGAGACATTCTTTCGAGAGACATACCACTCATAATGATTGGGGGAACGGGAGGGAGAGGGAGCGGTGTCGGCCATGGCACTGGCGGGGCCGGCGGGGTCGGCGAGGACCGCGAGGTCGGCCAAGGTCCTCGTCTGAAACACATCGAGCAACTCACAATGCGTGGCCGTCGCTTTCGCGGGTTCTGCTGGCTTACCATTGTTTCACCGTTCGTGGTTGATGACGAAGATCTTGAGTGGGACGAAGCTCGATTGAAAAGGCGCCTTGCGAGTTTGCGCTGGGTGTCGATAATCGATATATTTCTGCTGTAGGTTTTCTACGTGTGTGTGATTCCAACTCAACTTTCGGACAGTGCATTTTCCACATTTCTAATTCTCTCCAATCTGCACGATAATAGTCTGGGGTATCGGTTCGCGATGCTGAGCAATGTATTCTCATGCTGCGCCTGGTTATACGCAATGATTCTCTTAGTGTCGCACGAGAGGGGTTCACTGTCACAATTGTTCCTTCGTATGTGCTTCTCGCCAGCGGTTGCTGCAAACTAACTTTTGCAAAAGACTCGACCCAAGTTGACACATACCTCTGGCTCATGGAATCTGACCATCATGATGTTTCTACCTCTTGCGTGGATGGCGTGGTGGGTCCCATTTAGTAGTTTTCTCCCTTTCACCAACTGAATGGCTCGATTTTAGGGCGCTCCTAAGCCTCGCTCTCAGCATCCTCTTCTATTCGATTGGCAAATTTCAGATTGATCGCGATTCTGGGCTATTTACTGCCATTCAACTTGCGTTTCTGCTGGTTTTTTTTGGCGAACGTGCTGTTCACTTGGAGGATTCTCCTCCAAATTTGGAAATACGAATTAAGCCTGACAACTGAGTTGGTGTGCGTGAGAACCCGATACCTTCATGTAAGCAGTCATCAGCTGCAACTTCCAGCCACTTCTGCTTACCACCATTCAATAGTTAAGCCTATTGGTACTCTATTTTCTATTTTCTTTATTTTGTGGTGTAGTTTTGAGTGTTCTCTGAGCATTTTTGGATGAATCTTGACCGCATATTTTGCCGCTACACAACCACAACACAGTCACTCGGGTATCGGACCGATGAGTCCGGCCCGACATCTGGGCTGCTTATGTGATTTGATTGACGTCAACCACAACTTCAGTGCTCATTACAAGCTACCTCGACCAATGATTGCAGGGATAACAGCAACTATCTCAACCTGCCAGCATAACTAGGTCCTCAAATGTATTCTATAAATTTTTTTGATCATCTCAAACACATTTGATTTTCTTCTCAACCGGCGGATTTTGCCGTATGGCTACTTAGATAGGGGTGTCGAATTTCCACGCTCTCTACCTTGGACCCTAAGGAAGGAACATGATGCTGTAGAATTATGCTCAATTTCGCCAACATGACACTGGAATGATTTTATGTATTCGACACTGGGTGACTTTCCAAGACAGGACACGGCTGCGAGGTGAGCGTGTCGTCTTCTCCTTGCATACTCTTTCACGTTTTTCGGGTCATCTTGGTTCGCGTCCTTGTTCTTGCTCCCGGCCTTGTCCTCGTGCGCGTCTCGTACTCGTCCTGCGATGACACAAAGCATTCCACCGCAGAGCCCGGGGGGCGTGATTTTCGTGTCTCTTTGCATGCCCCATGCTGCATGCATACGCGACGGTAGCGGGCGTCAGAGAGGTATGTGATGCGGCACGGTACAGGCTGGACGGGTCTAAGGGCACTGGAGACGCCACAGAGCCGCCAAGATGAACGCGAAGGCAATCCAGGTCGCTGAAGCGGAGCACGGCAAAGATTCACGAGGCCAATCGGGCGGGAGAGGCAGAGGCACGGTGGAGGATGCGGATTCTGCCAGACAGAACAGGATTCTGGGAGGCGTAAGATGAAGAGGGACCAAGGAAGAAGTGGGTTTGCGAGGAGAGGATCGAGTCATCTGTCCCTTGTCTATGTCCTTGTCCCTGTCCCTGGCCTCGTCTGAGCTGCGTACTCCTGCACGTTTACACGCGAAGCTGGACACTGCAGCGCATCTTATCCGTGGCGGAGAACTCTGTGCGCAGGGCGAAGGTGGAAGGCGTCCGGGAGGTGGGGATGCTGCGGCAAACGCGAAGACGACAACGAAGACGGCTCAGATACATGTCCCTGAAGCTGCGCATGAAGTACATTTGTGATCCGGGATCTGCAAGTGATGACACCGGAAAGGCACGGGCACGGAGGGACGCTGAGGATGGAGCGCCGGAAGCGCAGGAGGGAAAGAGACCGAGGAAGAATGGAGGAAGACGAGAGACGGAGGGGAACCGCAATGCATTTGCGGGGAGAGTGGGGCCAAGCCTTTTTCGATTTCGTCCTTCCGTCGTCTCCTCCCTCCACCCCGGCCAATGAGTCCCAGGAGAAACAACTCGACGTGCTCTGTATGTCCTTGACCCCCTCTCGGCCATGCCATGCCACCCGCTCCTCAACGACACCCCCAGCACGTCGGACGATACGATAAGCCTTATGTGTTCCACTGGATGCGTTCCTCGCAATTGTTGCGGTGGTCCCTCTCTTGGACCTCCGTCTCGTACCATTCGCGGATACCCAGCGACTTGAATCAAAGACCCGGAACCCGTCACTGAAAGCTTGGAAGGGCAGACGGATCCCGCATCGCGGATCAGGAGCCCGTCCATTCAAGCATAAACGAGACGCCGATTTCTGGGTAAAGCGAGATTCCGCATGTTTGTGAACCTGAAAATACGGGTCATGAGCAAGCGACCTCGATACGGAAAGGGAGAGAGGGGCAATGAAAGAGCGGGAAGCAGGAGGGACATGAGAGGAGACAATCTCCGCCCCCTCCTCGATGAGTAACGGGAGATCGCAAGCGCCTACTAAAGCGGGAGGAACTCTCCGTCAACGGATCCCACCGTGCCGTCCTCGATGCCTCTCTCAAGACATAAGAGAAAGCAGCTATTCACCGATACATCCTGGTCGATCTGCATTCCATCCCGCATTTCCACATTTTTGGGTTCCGTCTTTAGGTCGGCATCGTGTGGTACCAGGAGAGGCCACGAAGGACACTGGAGAAGGAGGCCAAATGAAGGCGGGGGCGCAAATAAGAGGGGGGCGCATCGGGCACTCCACGGACACCGGACCACGAATACATGTCCGCTCGTGAAGGCGAGAGGAATCTGACGACGCTGAAACGCGCTGGGTTTATCGGTGGGCGGGTGATGCGCAGCCGGACGGTGTTATGGGATCGTCGCAGCAGGGGGTGAAGCGGAAACGCGAACTCCAGCCGCATGCAGCCAGCATGGAAAAACGGCGAATCGAGAGCGCTTTCCACCAGAGGACGCGTCCGTGGCAGGCAAATCCGTGGACCCTACATCCTCCTACAATGTTGTTACGCGCCGCTCGTCAAATCGTAATCTCTACGAGGGTTTGCGTCAAAGCTCATCAAGCCGCTTGCTCACGGCTGTTTGCGCGAAAGTTTACTCCTAGCTCTCTGGCTTTCGCTATGAGGGTGGCAATCGAGCTGAGGGCATACTGGTGGGCGCACTTCAAGTCGTTCAGTATCCGTCTGAGGGGAATTCATCTGGTCGATTTAGAGGTCAAGATTCGGACGGTAGTTACTAGTTTGGCAAAAGCAGCAAATTGAAACAATCTCAAGCAAGCCGGAAACTGAAGGGAGACGACTCCACTTGCTCTTTTACTCGTTCAAACATGAATACAACAAGTTATTACTAATATATAAAACTCAATCCCACGGATCGTAAAATGAGCCATGTACACGGCTCATATGGTCGTAGATGTCAAAACCGAATTCACCACCGCACGCGTAACAGAAATGCGTTCCGCACACGCATGTAATATGGTTGCATCCACCGCTCTGCACGAAGGCAGTCAGCCATCAGGCAGTTTCAAACGAAAACAAGAATCACCAACCTTCGAAATCGGGTAACGGCAGTCGACATTGGGGCAATTTACGACACGACCCGGACGCGGACGACGACAATCCTCGCACTTGAATCCAGAGATGGGCGCCACGCCCTCTTCAGTGCACGCCGTGCGCTCAAATGCCTGCTTCGCGCACCCGCACTCGATGCACCACGCGTACAAGAAGCGCCGGTCGCCCATGGCCTCCTGCACCCCGCAGAGCACCGCTGCACGCTTGTTGTACCGCGCGAAGGTCTTGACGGTGGGCTTGCGCCGGCAGAAGGGGCAGGTGAACTGCATCATGTTGAGCAGCTTTCCTGGCTCGTTTTGGCCGTACTGCGAATAATCGTTAGTGAGCAAGACAAGAAGGGTATCAGGCAGGGTTCTGCGTACCCATTCCCGCAGACAGCCATCGTCGACGAGCTGCGCACAGCCAGTCCGCCCGCACGCAGGGACGAGCTTGCCCGTCGGCATCTCCTCGAAGCACAGCGCACAGCTCGCCAGGACGACCTCCCCGCTCCCCACCCAAGCCTCGACCTGCGCAAGCGTCTTCGCCGTGTCGTGGAGCACCTTCTGTCGAAGGAGCAAACTCGGCGCCGCGTTCGTGGGCGCCTTGCCAAAGACCTCCGCGCCAAACGCCTGCATCAGCTTGAATGCCGACTTTCCGTCAAGGATAGCGGCGGAGTCCGAGAACCCAAGCCAGGCCCGGCCGTTCTCGCGAATAAGCGTCCGGAGCGTGGTGTCCTCAGTGACGATGGACTTCCCGCCCCAGTTGGCGTTGCTGCACCCTGGGCAGGTGTACCTTTTCTCGTCAGTCCGGTACCGATGGGGGACGATGACGCGATTCGTGCACACGGAACACTCGAGCCACGGACAGGGAGCGTTGTTCCGGCAGTAATAGCAGCGGGGACGAATCTAGAAACACTGTGAGACCAAGCAAGGCGTTGAGCCAGGGCGGAAGCACAAACCTTGAGTGCGGGGACATTCTCCACAACATACTGCGCTCGGCAGTTGGTCGAGGAGCATTCCACCCAGCAGCTCTCCGCCTGGTAGGCACAGTTAAATTGAAAGCTTTCAAAGATAAACAGAAACGATGGTCACCTCCTCAACGCCAGGGAACTTTTCTTTGAGGGTGCTGGGGGGTAAATCGCCACGTAGACAAAGACCGCACACGTTCGCGTGCTGGTGGCTCATAATCGTAACGCTCCGCCTAGTATGCACCGTCAGAATCCACCCCCAAGCCGAATCACGGCGGTAACGACACATACCTCACCGAACACCTCGTACACTGAATCTTCACATCCCCCGGCCCGCGCATCTTCTGGGGCGTCCAGGGCCCACTCACCCCGATGGGCGCATCAAGATTCAGCTCAATCAACTTATACCGCCGCATTGCCTTGTAGACGCGGCGCTCCCGGGCGGTGAGCACCACGCCCTCCGGCGCAGACAAGAGGAAGCGCGCGCAGTCGAAGCTGATGTTCTCGGGCACCTCCAGGTCGAGCCACTTCCCCTTCGCCGTCGCGAGCAGCGCCGTGGCGGAGTCCTTGAGGAAAGGCACACCGGTGATGAGCGAGATGACTGCGGTGAGTGTGGCTGCGCGCGCAGGGTACAGTGTTCCTGGAACGATGAGATGGGGGAGAAGACGGTAGAAGTCGCGCGCGGGGAGGGTGAGCGGGATGGACCGTTGCTGGGACGCCAATGTGACTCCTGGCTCGACGAGCTTCACAGGACTGTGTCAGTAAGATCCCAGCTGGGGCAGGAATGCATACCTTCAGATGGGTGAAGACGCGGGCGATCTTTTTCAAGACCGCAGCGTAGCAGCTCCTCGACACCTCCAGGAGCTCCGTGCGCGTGAGATGCACATCGGCGTCAAAGTCAAGATACACCATCTGCGTGGGCCCATTAGCACAGTGGCGCTTGATGATCCCCTCGATCGCCTCCGTCTGGTCGAAACTATCCTCCAGCCACTGCCGCAACGCCGCCTTCTCGTCCGCATTGCTGACTTTGCTGACGTACTCGCTGAAGAGATCGACGAGCGCCGTCTTGCGGCTGTCGGCATCTTTGCAGACCGCACGCCAGAGCTGCCCGAAGACGGGGTTATACGAGAGGCACGCGACGTTCGTTCGGATGATGCTCGTGAGCGATTCGTACACCAAGTCCCGATAGGCCGATTCAGCTGGGTCCGCGAAACGTTTGCCGGGATCGAAGGACTGCGAGGCAGACGAGCGCACGGGGATACTCGAGAGCTCCAAGGGAGCCTTGGTGATTGGAAGCAGAGGGCGTGCCCTTGTGCGCGGTGTGCGAGGGAGGGAGATAACCCTGGGAGCCAAGGCCCTCGTCCGTAAGCTTGGGAACCGCCGTGCGAGGCGATTTCTCGTATCGAAGGAAGACAGCATTAGATGCGCGAATCACGTCGTTCATCGTGGATGTGCCCCGCCCCATCCATTGCATGATTACTCCCAGTGTGAGTCGCGAAATATGAGCACTGTCTGTGGAGCCGGATTTCGACCCGATGCATACGCCTCCGGTAAGCTCCGCCAGTAGCACGTAGAAACAAGAAAACTGTACTTCCATGGCCCGCGGAGTGAAGCAAAACAAGGTGCAATTCCTGCGCCGGGCGATGTGGCATAGTTTCACCCAGTCCACTGCGCCCTTGGGGAAAGCTTTGGCTTCTGCGACGTCGTTCTGGTAGCTTTGGACAGACATATGGTGTGGCGGCGCATCTGCGTACCATAGCACGAGGGTCTTGGAGTCCTTGTTGGCGGCCTGTAAGGCACGGATGAGGGCTGTCTTGGCAGCCTCGGGAAAGTCGCCGCCGCCCGTAGCATTCAAATCAGACACGAATTGTGGAAGAGTGGGGGCGTTCCACCCAGACCAGGCGACGATTTGGTCCGCGGGATCGCAGTGGTCTTTGTATGCAAAAACCCCAAGCCGAGAAAAAGCTCCAGACAATTTGGCGAGCGCAAGAATCTCTGGGATTGACGCTCGCAATGCATCCAGGTCTAGAGTCCAGTAAAGATTCAGTTTTCAGCGAAGTTGGGCTGACTCACATCCTTCCATACTTGCGGTAGCATCGGTCACGATTAGGAGATCGTAAGTGTCTGCCATGGTGTATTTTTGAGGGTTTATTGAATAGAATCCCTTTTTATAGATTCGAGTCGAGTCAGGGTCTAATTGCAAGTCAAGGAAAGTCAAGTTGAATGACTCGCCTGAATCCCCTTCCATTCGAATGGTCACTCATCATGTCCTTTCATGTCAACGAGGCAACGCCATAACGCGCGTGGCGCCCGGGTAATAAGATTCACGGTGACTCTGGAGACAGGGGTCGCTGGCGGTCTACGTCACGCATCACTTGCTGGAAAATGTGCCATTCATTCAGCAGCTCCAAGAGCCAAGGACCGATTTTGAGACCAGGTTGAAGAACCACGAAACTGTTGGACAAGTCGGACAAGAGAATGAAGGGTGTGACAGATGCGTGACATTGAGCCCGGCAACGCGGTCACCTGATGCCACCAAATCTGTGTCCAAATTGAAATGAAAGGGTGACACGTAGCACCCCGAGAAACTGACTTTGAGTGAGTCCTTTCTCATCATCGACCAAACCGCAGTTTTGCCCGGTTGCCATGAATTCACGGCCGTCTGACGGTAACTTGGTACAAACTGCAAAATGAGGAAAGCCTGGAGTCTGGACCCAACTTGAAGCAACGGATAGGTAGCGGCATCACTATAACTCGTCTTACATACCCTTCGGGAAATTTCTGTTTTCCCTGTCCTTTCTATGTCGTTTTGAACATACCATCAGCACAGATTTCAGCACCGACGAGGCTGGATGTACTAAGGTTGGAATCGTCAAACTCGTCTGATTTCACGGTTACTTTGGTGCACATGACAATTGGTGCAAGCAAAATTCCAGATCTGAAGCCTATAACTCAACGCGTTTTCCTCGCTCCGAGAGTGGTTCTGTTTTGATGGAGGCGAATCAAATTATTTGGAAAGTGGGTTTGGCATGGATGAAGTGGAAGGCCAACTAGATGAAATCGTCTTGCGCCAGGAATAAACAAGTCGTGGCTTTCATTCAGGGTTTGTAAGGTTCACAAAGATCACGAATCGGCCTAGACGGAAGTCTGAAGTCAAGGAGATACAGTTGATGCCAGGGGTATGCGCGCTGTCAGTGCCGTTGTCTCTGATGCTTGTAGCGTCTGACTACGAGAGATTTAATTGTTTCTCACTCGCAATACAACTGAATTTCATTTTGAGAAAGCAATACAGTCTTAATCGTTCGTCTCGACACTCCAAAGAATTAGGGTATTTAGCATTTTGCTTCAAGTTGCTTGTCCTATCGAATGTACTGTCTTCGCTCCATGACCGACTGAAAATGATCGCTTATAAAACCAAGAATTTCGCTTATCTCGCAATGTTGCTGTTGGCGAAGCAGGGTCATTGCAGAAGATGCTTAGCCAATGTCGACTCCATAAGTATCCAAGTCCGAGTAAGTACCCTCAGATGGCTAGATCTTATTTGTAAGAAAACGCACTCAGGAGACAAATTTTTCTCCTGGCATTCGCCCGAGGCGCCTACTCAATAGAGGCACAGAATGGAAATTTAACCCCAAGTTCGGAACCGTGAGAAACGATTGTTTGACCATCTTTATCAACTGCTTGGCGAAAATGATGACGCATCAAAACCTTGCTCAGCTTCCGCCACCATGTCGCGGTAGTCTCGAATATTGCAGGAGTTCGTTCTAAATTCATGGTGAACGACGAGGATTTGATCTCGTCGTCCGTTGTGTTCCCAAACGGGCGCGTACTCCGTAATCGCCTTGTGAAAGTGCGTACTTCCTAACCATAAAATGTGGCGGTCACCTCCATTAAACACACCTTAGGTCGCTCTCTACGAACATCTCGCCAGACTCTTCGGCGGTCCTCCCAATAGATTTCACTTGGAGCTATATTCAACATGGTCAACCCACGGCTGGGGGATGATTTTTACTGGCAATGTCCAAGTTTCACCCCAACATCTTTCTCTTGCGCGGGATCTCGTACTTCCTCGTGAACTGTCGGAAAAAAATCTCCGGCCTTTCAGAGAGCTTGCTGTTGCTATGCATGGGGATCGAGAGGAAAAACCACTGGCGATTATGCAATTAAATCACACCGGTCGCCAGTCTCCGAATCTTCTGGGAGGCAGGCTCCCGTTTTCCCCTCCGTTGGGCCCCAGTAGCATACCCCTCGGGTCCTCTCTTAAGCATACTGGCATTATCTCGGATCTCCTTCACCAGCTGATGTTCCAAATTCCTCGTTCCATGTCGCTGACTGACATCGACGACGTGGTTGCTGCCTTTGTCCGTGGTGCCAAGCTTGCCGCTCAGACCGGGTATGACGGAGTGGAATTGCACGCGGCTCATGGATGTTAGTTTTTTTTTCTCCTGTATGTTAATTCTTAGTTTTCCACAGACCTTCTTGCACAATTCATATCGCCGAAGGTACTTCAAGTTGTCACGCTAAACTTGAATTGCTGCTGAGTTCATTTCATGACAGTCAAATAAGCGGACGGACGATTACTCTTGCTCTCCGAAAAATACCCTTCGACTCTTGCATCGCATCGTGACGGAAACGCGCGCTGTGGTTCCCCGCAATTTTATTCTGGGCCTTAAAATGAATTCGGCTGATTATGCAGACTCTTACGAAAACGGGGATATATCTCCTGCGCTGGATCACATTCGTACAATTGCGAGCTGGGGATCCGTCGACTTTATTGAGATTAGCGGTGGCGATTATGAAAGCCCAGGCAAGTCGCAACTTGCCACTCTACAAACTATGTTATTGAACATCGACAGACTTTCTTACTCGTGCCAGTCCCCCGTCATCTCGCCAGGGCATTTTTTCCGAGTTTGCGCGCAATGCTGTTGGCGCCGTCGCGCCGTTCCCTCATGCGCCGCTTATCCTCCTCACGGGCGGGTTCACCACTTCCGGCCCAGCTTCACGCGGCACTTTCGTCCCAACATACACATCTCGTCGGGCTCGGCCGCGCCGCTATTTTGCGTCCCGACCTCCCGGTGCTGCTCACCAAAGAACAACCCAATTCACAAGTTCCCTTCGCCGCTGCGCCCAATCTAACCCTCGGGGAAACCTGGGGCTGGACTTTTAAATATCTTCCTCGTATCAAGTTGATCGGGGCAGGGGCCACAATGGCTTGGTACATCCTCGCGATGCGGCGCTTAACCGTGAGGTCCGCGCAGCTGCCGACACCGAACTATTCCGTGGGTGCAGTTGGCGGTGTGTGGGGGATGTGGGCATGGTTCTGTCCCGAGGTACCCGCACTAGGCATCTTGTGTATTATTTTCGTCTTCATTGTCATGGCCTGGGCAATGGCCTGTTCAAAATAGAAAACCGGTTTTCTCTCGCAGGGACAGAATTCAAGACTCTTGTTCTGTCTGCATTTTGCTGATCGACAGACGCTGGAATCGCGACAAACCTAGCACACGTAGGCGGCCTTTCATGCACGAAGCATTTTCCAACACGTTCAGCTGATGCGTCCTTCCAAGGATTGGTCACCCTTCCACCTCGATAAAAATATCTACATACGCCAATTGCAAGTCTGGAAATTGAGCTTTACTTCTTCCCTCCCTGGTTGTTACTGCCAATGCCCAATATTGCACTGGTTGCCATCTGTCATTGCATCGTCGATCAAATATCGACAATATGTTCTCGCCACCGATCCTGGTTCACCTGGATTGAATGAGATAAATATTTCAGCGGATCATGATGGGTCTACGAGGGGGTAGAGCGTTGAAAACGTCGATTGCGGACTTGATGTTTGCAGTTCATTTCGGTTTGCGCACCCATTCGCACAGCGGCACTTTTTTCGGGCTCCTCATTTTATGCTGCATTCGGCATATTCTGAGTCAAAACTTGTTCTCGAACTCGTCCTCCATGATGCGATTTCTGAGTATACCAGAAACCTTGCAGGAAGGAAGGAAGTTTATACCGGCGCGGTAGCATAAATATTACATATATTATGGTTTTCATTATAGTCGTACACTTATCCTAATTGGATTCTGCAGTTCAAACGTGTACTCACTCATGATCGCGACTCAATCCAGTTGAAAGCCTGATGAGAAGAAAAATTAGCAAGGAAACGTATATGATTGGATAACAGCACATACGACCAGCTCAACACCGGATCCTGTCACTTTCTCGAATGCAGACAAATCGCCGGTGTAAAACACTTGGTGTTGCGCCACAGCGATCATCGTACGAGGAGAATCTAATAGAAGAGAAGACAGTTTTAGAAGGTGATCATAGCCAACAGTCAAGCTTCAAGACGGAAACAAACCTCCATCAGGATTTACCCAGTGAACCGTGATTTCCGTTGATTCCCGGTTGAGAGAGAACTAGGTTCAAAGGTGAGCTGGATCGAAGGAAATTAACATGAACGCGTACTGCCGATGTCATTATGAATGCGTTCAACTCTGGTGACCAGCGAGGACCCGCCTCGGATTTCCCTATATCATACGAAACAGATTACTCATCAGTTCGAATTCTCTCGGAAGAAGATCAAGGCTTACCGTTGGGTGCGTGGCGAGAAAGATGAAAAGCATTCATAGAAGGACCAATAGATTCCCCGAACGGACCTGCGGACACGCACAGTTGGAAGGGAGAGTTCGCGACATCAATATGAGTTATGGAACGATCAGGCTCCGCGATTGTATATATAGGTGCTTTATCGCGGGTTTCCACGATCTTATTGGCTGCGAGAAACCCAATGAACGCCCCATGGGAGTCGCCTCGATGCACAGAGATGTATCCTGTTTGCGGGCTGTAATGTGGTTTATCTATAAAAGCCAGAAGAGCAACCCGCAGAAACACGAACCGTGAAGCATACAGCAAGGGTTGTTGCGACTGCAGAAAATCATCCAGGGCTACTGGCGTGTGAATAAGTTACTAGAGGTGTGCTTGTTTCAACGCCAACTTACGTCGTGTTTCCCGTCCTGCCCATTGAGACTCCAGGCGAGCGATATCTTCCCGTTGCGCGGGTGCTAACACCTTCGCTTTTGCTGATCTGGCCTCTCGCAGCGCAACGGCCTGCCGTTCCGCCGCCCAATGAGACACCATTTTCGGGGTGTCAGACCCAACGGGTGTTCCAGAAACCGTCAAGAGAAGGCCGGCAACAAAAACGAATGTGAATCCGGTCTTCATGATGGTTTGATGGAGGCAGACAAGGAGTGGAGTACTCTCTCGGTCTGAGAGTTTATATCCGCTTCCTAGGATTCATTCTGCGATCGTCTCCTCCCTTTTACATTCTTGTGCAACACTGCATCAAGGGGATAGGAGTTTTTTCTGCACCACAAAAGGAGCACCAAAGACTGTTTGTGCCACTAAATTACGGCAACAGACACTCAGGGCGTTGACTTGGCGTTGACGGGCGTTGAACCATGACGTTGAAACTAAGCACATACATGGCCCGAGCCGCTCGGCAAGTGGTCGGCAAGAGTCATTGAACTTGCGTTATAGTTATTTATAGACTACGAACTGTGAAGCTCGTCGCTTGTTTGTAAGTTATCGATATCTAAGCGACTGGCTCCGTTGGGTCTGCGGACGCTTCGAATTTTGAGGACTAACCTGGAGCTTCCTCTCAATCTGGGTTTTATCCGAGACATATCCTTGTTGGAGGCGCACTCAGCTTCAAGGTTTGATTTTCAATCAGCAATGTCTGATCTGATTTGATCACAGGTTCAAAAACGCCGATCACGAAAAATCCAGCACAAGTTGTTCATCACAGTCATGAGTCCCTCCCAAACGAGTTCTTTTTGCTCAAATGACGACAAGAAACTTTGGGAATTCATCCGAATTCATCAATACCTGGATGCTTTGGCAATTAGCGACTGATGTGCCTGGCCATAACCGATTTGAAAATCAAACTAGAATGGTGGATGAAACGCGTCCCAATGTCAAGATGTTGCCAACGCGGTAAACCGACAGCTCTGCCGATATACTTATAAGCGGCGCTCTGGCGAAAAAATCCAAAAACGCCTCGGGTTCCACATCCATTTACATTCCTTCAACGTACCCTTTCTACGATGTTCTCCTTCCGCATCCTCTCCGCTCTTTCTTCTGTCGCGTTGTTGGTTTCTGCCGCACCCGCACCTGCCAAGGGGGCCAATGCTGCGACCTTGCCGCAGCTAAAATGGACCTCCCATCCAACCAGACCGCGTTGGTTGCGCCCACCACCGCTCCGCTCTTCGTTGCCATCGGTGTTGGTATCCAAAACTACACCTGCTCATCAACGACCTCGACCTACACGTATGTGCCTTCAAGTTCGCCCCAGGAAAAGCCGATATTGATTTTTCCAGCTCTATTGGCGCTATCGCCTCTTTATTCGACATTTCTTGCTTGGACCAAACCCCTGCCTTCGCCAATGTCCAGACCTCGGCTTACAGTGCATGGGATGCCGCTCCCTCTGGAGTTTCGGCAAACACAATTGGTGCCAAAGTCGGAGCGCCTAACCTGCTTGGGGTACGTCCATGCTTATTTTGCTCCTTGCATTTCTAATTCGTTGCAGTACCACTACTTCGTTACGTCGCCCTCGGGTACCGGTATCTCCCCCAAATGGGACTTCACCTCCACCGGCAAATTCGCCGGCAACTCTAGCGCGTTTATCCTCGCCGCCAAGGCAGGGGACATCGCTGCCCCCTCCAACTCGGCCACGAATGTCGACTGGCTCATGCTGAACAACGTCGAAGGCGAGCTTGCATCCCAGGTCTTCCGCATTGACACCGTCAACGGCCAACCTCCCACCTCTGTAAGCGCTCTTCATGTTTACTGCTCCGGCGCAACTTCTAATAGGCAATCCCTGTCCTACAGTGCGTTCCCGGCTCTGCCGATATCAGCGTGAAATATGCGGCTAAATACTTTTTCTATTAAAGGTAAAGGTAGACTAAGCAAGTACTAGCTAGGTGTTCGCTAAAACTTCCCTGGGTTCGCTGTTGGTTGGGTTTTCAGTTCCTTCCTTTTTTTACCGGTTCATTCTTGTGATGAGGGAAATGGAGCTGAAAATTTGGCTCTGCTGGTTGTTCCCTATCTCGCCAGTCGATTATTTACCTTACTCGCCAGTCGAATAATTACCGTACAATTCACAAACACTCTTTCCTGTCGAGGTTGTAAAATAAGTCGCATCAAGCGATCATCGGCTCAGTGATTTTCTCCAGCCGCCTTGCAGTTGGTTGGCAGGTCCAGCGGATCCCATGCGGGCGCACACGTATACTTGGCAGATCGCCACGAGTTGCCACGCGCTGTCCATCCCGGAGACTTTCTTGTTCGGCCCCGTCCACTAGCTCCATCATAATTACGGATAATTGCGGGCTTACCAAACGTGTCAAGTTGAAATGTGAACAAAGTCGACCCTGCAAACTAGGTTGAATGGCATTAGCCTGAGAGCTTTACTTCCGCTCATATATGCCGAACATCTGGCGCGCCCCGCTGTTGGGTCGGAACGGAACGACATTGACTTCAAAAATTTCAATGCCGCCAGGACCGCCCGATAAAATGCCTGATGCTGTTCAAGTACATCCCATTTATGTAAGTAGAAAAATGAAGCTAAATTTGTCGTGTGCAAAAAACGAGATGCGCGCCGAGGTAATCATCCCTCTACTTCCCGCCCTAGTGCATCCGAGTCTGCTGTGGGAAAGAGAGTAAGTCGCTGCAACATCTCCGGGACAACTCTGGGGCGAAGTTGAACGACCCAAACGGAACTCTACACGAACCGTCCCCTCTTTCATTGAGGCTGCTATCAAACTTCAGGACTATACTTGTGATAGGTACATACCACCGACACCGTTGAACGTACACACCAGGAACCTACACATGAATATTTTTGCCATTCATGTTCGCGTGAGCGGCGACTGCCCCGATGCTGAAAATTATGAACGCTTCGCTCTTGAAGTCAAGCGCAGATTTCACGAGTGCGCCGCCGTCGGAAAGGAAGGGAGGCGTGGCATCGCAGAAGCCGCGGGATAATTTCCGCTCCTAGTTAGCCATAACGGGAGGAAATGAAGCTCTTGCGGGCAAGAAACGGCGAGGATTCCCCTGGAGCATGACGAGAGAAGGAATGGTCTTTTTCCCTGTTCACGTTGAGGATGGGTAATCAAAGAACGAAGATGTTGGATTCCGCACTGAGCGGGATGAGAGTGACACGACCAATAAGCATTCCATGGGGGCGCGGCGATTAAATTCCAGAGAACATGTCGGTGCGACGGGCCATTCTCAAAGGATTAATACAGAACCGACCGGAAGAAGCTACTCGTGAACCAACCAAAGAAAGGGCACCGAGTAAAAGCCGACACCATAGCGGTGTTCAATAGTTGTAGAGCTCGCGAACTTCACGAGTCGTAAGCATAGGGAGGCGTGGCATCGCAGGAGCTAGAGCGTGAGGCGAAGCCGCGGAGTGCTTTCCGCTGTTGGTCAACCAGGGCAGAAGGAGTGGAAATAAAGCTCTTGTAGGCAAGGAGTCGGACTTTCCCGAGAGCGTGGCGAGGATACTCGCCGCGGCGTCGCCGTTCATGTCCAGAGTGGCTAGTTGAAAATCTTGGATTCGGCATGCAAGTGACGCAACCTAGGTAAGCATTTCGCTGCGATAGGCACGACGCGGCACGACAATTATTTTAATTTCGAGAGAACATGTCGGTGCACCAGGCCATTCTCAAAGGAGTAATGCAGAACCGGCTGGAGGAAGCTGCTCGTGAACAAACTAAAAGGGAGGGCACCGAGTAGAGCCGACACCATGGCGGTGTTTAATAATCTAGGTGTAGAGTGGGGGAACGCCGAGGCAACTAAAAATACAGCATCTAGTAAGTTATTGTCGGCGGACGGTCGTCCTTTTAATTTGAGGGTTCGTGATCATGCAGCCACAAACGACTCTACGTTCTTTAGCCATTGAACGTACTCCTGGATCGCGAATCAGAATTGCGTAAGTCGGGTAGAAAACGGAACCAACATACCCGCTGCTCCTTCCATTGTGCGTATTCAGGGATGAATGCCGCGAGGGTCTCATCGATGCCCCGCTCGCGCAAGAACTCTTCAAAGTGTCCTTGCAGCTCGGTGTCGAGGGTCTCGAACTACCATGCCATTTAGTGAGCATTTCGCGCAAACGATGCATTACGGAAGCGCACCAGGGGCCCCGTGTAAAGGGTACGGCGCGCGAAATCGCTCTCGATGCTCAGTTCTTGCCCGATGCGTGCCGAAGTGAAGAATCCCCAATTCGCGACCTGGAAGGTGTCGTGGGCGCAGTACAAATCCGCATTGAGTGCGCCGTCGTGCGTTGACTGGAAGGTACACATTAGCAAAATTTCCAAGGCCATGAGCGTGAAAACACAAACCTTGGAGATAGAGAGCGTGACACGGAGCTCGGTGGGCGGCAGCTCATTGTCCTCGTTGTCCGTGCCCTCATCTTCGTCTTCCAGACCCTGCAGATCCGCAATTGAGAACATTACGCGAATACTACGGCAGCAACGCGTGAGCCTACAGGTACCGGAGGCAAACAAACCGCACCTCTCGTCGCCGAATTTTCGTGTGAGGAATACCTCATCGTTTCCCGGGGTATCCTTGATCTATTCTCGCGCATTCAGTGTACGCCAAAATATTCACGCATTCAGACTCACCTCCCAAGTACCCGCCTCCACAAAGTTAGCAAGAAACTCCGGAACCTCTTCCTTGGTGTCCTTTGCCGCCTGGTCCTCGTACGAGATCTCATCCCTCAGCTTTTCCGCCAATTGAACAGTTGCTGAATAAAGAATTACGAAAATTCGGCCGCAGATGGGGAGGTAAACTGACTGGCAGAAGCAGACTTGAAGGAGCGTGCCGAAGCAGTAAATGAACGGGTAACGGCGGGCCGTGCTGAAGACAGCCCAACACGCAATACCGGCTGCGACGACACACGAAGCCGAGCGGAGGTCCTGGCCAATTGGCGGACGGCGCGCAGAGACGACATAGGGAAGGAAGAAATTTCTGTTGTTTGGCAATGGCTTGTTTGCATCGACACGATCACATGACACGCTGAATCACCAATGCATTACGTCATTGCTCAGTTGGATCATGGCAGACTTCGCGATATACATGAACAACAGAAAGAAAGTTCTGAACGCTGCATATAACTGACCATAGTAGAATTTGAGTCCTTGGAAGGGTGCCAAGCTCGAAGTCTGCGGAAACCTGTACCTCGATCATTGCTCCAACATTTGCTCCACAATGACAGCCACACGATCATACATAAAGCAGAGCAGTAATCGTCATCGTCATAGTCAATCCCAATGTCTCTAGCCATGCCCCAACCTGCCTACGCATACGAGCGACCGCCAGAAGGAAGTTCTAGCGATGAGTTGACGCCACCGAAACCCGAAGTCAATGGACGAGAGATTTCCCGTACCCCCAGCCCAACTTCGAGCGAAATTGACCTGCTGAACGGTGTGAAGAAGCCGAAGAGTCTGCAAACCAAAATCCGTAAGAGAAGTCAATGTTTATGGAGTACGCACACTGACACTTCCCTGACCGAAATAGGTTATGGCCTCGCTCTCCTTGTTATCGTAGTAGTCATCGTAATCATCGAAGTATTCCACGACAAAATCGTCAACGCGTTGATACCTGTAACTCGGTGGCTACACACGTCAGTTCATTTTTCTACAACCCAGATCTGGCCCTAACTCTTGAATCTTTCAGCACGCGCGGCGGATGGCTGATACCCATCGTTGTTCTAGTAGCCTTGTCATTCCCTCCGGTGAGAGACTCGAAAAGCCAATGAATGAAAGTACTAACCGAGCCTCAGTTATTCGGTCACGAACTGGTCGCGATGCTTTGCGGGCTTGTATGGGGACTCGGTGCAGGTTTTGGGATCGTCGCCGGTAAGTCTTCAACAACGTTTCGCTCCGAGACCAATACTCATATTGAAATCAGCTGGCACTCTCATCGGCGAAACGTGCACATACTTGTAAATCCCGCACTTTTATGCCATGATTTCTGCGGCACTCATCAAAAGTTGCCTTGTAGTTTCTTCAAATATTGTTGCGGCGAACGTGGCAAGCGGTTGGAGCTCACCAAAATGCCCTACGGCACCCTCGCACACGTAGTTCGTGAGGGAGGAATCCCCGTCGCCATTCTGGTGCGGTACAGCTCATTACCAGCGCACTGTACGCCGCCCTCTTCTCTGTGGGACAATGCCGACTGACACAATCCATCCATCAGTTACAACCGCTGTGTTCTCCACTTGTGGGATGCCTTTCTGGGTATTCTTTGTCGCTGCCGTGCTATCGCTGCCCAAACAGCTCGCGTTAGTCGAGATCGGCGTCGCTTTAGCGAGTGGTGAGTCTCGACCCAAGTCAATCATATATATATGAGTCGGAGACTGACCTTTTCTTCTTCGTACAGACAGCTCGAAGAGCAACAAGATTCAGCGCATCGTCATTGGGATCACGGTGGTCATCACTGTGCTCGCTATGCTCTACATTCGCCGGTTGATGGAGCGCGCCAAACCGGCCTTTGTGCATGCTCGGAGGAAGGCACGCCAAGCGAAGGCGCAAGAGGTTTGAAGAGAGCGCGATTGCCAGCTCACTGTAATATGTATTATAAGTTCCATCACGGACATCAAAGTACTATTCAGAAGATTTGTATTATAAGTCATGACAACAGGATTATCTTTGATGAGTACTCAGCTATGCACGGGCACCTTCCGCTCAATATATACTTGACATAAGGCTTCGCATGTCTTCACCCAAAAAAAATTGCAAGTCAATCGAATCAAAGGAAGTTCGAATTCTTGTGTGAGGAGGGAGAAGTGAAGAGAAGGCATAGCCACAGTACAGCACAGCCACCATCTGATTCCTCGACTCCATCCCGCCAGACGAAAACCTTTGATTGCTGCCTACCTCCACTCGAATCACACCCAGACTTGAGGAACGCCGTCTTCGTCCCGAAACTAGCGACTGGTGCATTCAGTCTCGTCCGCGGCCCTACTCCTCCCGATCAATACCAATGAATGCACATAGAAAGGTGTCGTTCCGGCGGTTGTTGCACGCCTGTTGCGTTGTAAGAAACGACCGCTCCGCTTCGGAGCGGATCACGGCGGGGAGGAGGCTGTTCTGCTTATATGCTTCACTAACGTGATAGGCTTGGACTCTTTTCTTCATCCCATTCTCAAGTACCGACTGGCCCTGGCCCTGGGGCTTGCTGCCCGTGCGGTACTTCATCCATGGTGTTTGTCAGTGGAATTCGCTTGACGTTGTGAGTTCGCTTCTTTCGGGCTGACATCTTATT
This sequence comes from Mycena sanguinolenta, assembly GCA_014462675.1. Taxonomy (NCBI): domain Eukaryota; kingdom Fungi; phylum Basidiomycota; class Agaricomycetes; order Agaricales; family Mycenaceae; genus Mycena; species Mycena sanguinolenta. The sequence goes on from JACAZH010000020.1 coordinate 2,054,790, forward strand.
GACAGCGTCAGTTTTGGATTGCTTTTTCTTTTCACCTTTCAAAAAACCTGCGCATTGACATTTCTACCCATTAATGGGACCTACATCGCCGGCGATCAGGTTGAGCTACAGTGGACTTTGGATGGCTCTGAGCCTGCAAACGGCTGGCAATTATGGTTCGACATGGGTGGCTCAGCAATTAAGCTTGCCAATATCTCGCCTCTGACGACTGCTACGGTGACTCATTTCCCAGGAAGGTGCGTCACAATCTGTTGCCACTCAGTTCGAGACCGATTCAAAGGGCTTACCAGCAAGGGCACGTTTCGAGGGATGTCTGGAATAGCGTGAGTCTTTGGGCTACATGAATTATTTCTGCAGCTGATACTTTTGATAGGGTTTTAGCATCGAGCAACGAGGTTGATGCAGTTCCGCTTTCAATAACGGCAACCGCCACTTTCTCGGCCTCCATTATCAGGGACTCAAGTACTCTGGGCTCGAGCTCCAGTTCCCAGAGCTCAATCTCCAGTAGTTCCGTGGCCTCCGCTACGATCACAACGACCTCGACGTGCGTCCCCGAATCAATTTATTTCCGGGGAAGCGTCATGATTCAAACACCTGCAGTCCGTCCCCAAGCCTCCTCGCATCATCATCCAAGTCTGCCATCACGACTGGAGCTGTGCTTGGTATCATCCTGGCGACCGCGCTCGTGATTCTTTCAATCGTCCTGGGATTCATTGTCTTCTTCGTTGCCCGACGTCGCAGACTCGCGGCGGCCCAAAAGACGAAACGTTCTCATCCTGCTGAAGTGGAGGAGCTGTTGGCCCAGCGAGGTCCGCCCGCCATAAGGTGGTCCCCACCGCGGACGTCTTTAATTCTACCGCCTCTCCCGCCATCACCCTTTTCGCCATCACCGTTCCCGCCCTATGAATTTTCCTCCGACGGTACCTCGCGCGAATCACCACGCCGAGCATATTTGAATCCATCGGCCGCGCAGCTACAACCCAACCGGCAGAACAGCACCGACTCCGAATCGGGATCGGACGCCTTCAGCAGGCTTCATGCTTCAGACGTAAGCATCCCACCTACACCGCCCACATCGCTACCCCCCAGCATGCACCTTCCACACCCCGCGGAGCAATCACAGCCCCGCATAGCGGTGGCCCGTGCGCGAACCTCAAGCTCTGGTGCTTCAGGCGCAGCATCAGCTGCTTCGTCGTCTGGGCTAACAGCTCCCTCCGCTATTTCCACTGTCGTTCGCTCGCCCCTCCAGTTCCGTCATACGGCCAGCGACCTGGCAAGTCCGATTTCACCAGAAGCGCCCCCAGTTCCGCCGTGGTGATATGTCGGTAGTTTCTCTTGTGTTGTGGACTTTTTTTCATTCGTTGATTTCGGGTGCTATAATTATTAAAATGTATTCCAAAAGGTTGCGGCATGTATCACCACCTTTAATCCGTTTCGCTAATCTGAAGCACGACCTTGGGAGAATTTGTCTCTCGCCCTTGCGATCACACCGGATCACACACTCCGCTTTTTAGGCTCAGTCTTCTACAACTGTTGGGCATTGCTTCTATCTTAATGGACTTCTCAAGAAAAAGCGAACAATAAATAACATTTCAACTCTGGCTAGGTTCGTATTCTGCTCGTCCTATAAATTATTTCAACATTCGAGAGACATCCGGCACTGATTCCAGTTTCTAAAGAGACGTCTCAACGCAGTCAAGTTACCCTCAACGACCACAATCATAGCAAGGTCCAGGCGGGCAAATGCAATACCTACATTTATTTTAGTGATAACATAATCGTTCACGAAGCGAGACATACGGGGGTCGAGAATAAAAAGGCGGTCTATTTCCATCATTCCAAGGATACCGATACTGTTCCTGAACTTGCGGAGCCGACTGCGGCGGAACGCGAAACTGGGTGTTTTGAGATTGGTTCTCAAATCCTTGATTGTTGGGTCTGCTTGGTGTGGTCCGGAAGCTCGAATGCTGTGCCTGTGGTGGAAGGCCGGGCCCTGGATTGAACAGTGGTCTCGGCTGCGCATTGAAATTGGGAACGCCTGGGTGCAACCCTGCAGGTTGGGTGTTCGGCGCATGACGTGAACTGTAGCCAGCGGGTGGTGCCCCAAAGCCATGCGGCGACTGCATAGAGCTCCGTGGAGCTGGGGCTTCAGCAGACCTCCCATAGTTGCTGGATTCTTCTGCGACCGTAAGATATTCGCAATCGAGTCCTTTCGAAATACACCGTTTGCAGGGTTTTAGCTCTTGTTCATCTGTCTTGCACTGATGCAAACGGATTAAACCAAGTAAATGAAAAAAGAAAAACGCTGACTCTAACGTGAGCCCCTCGACAATTCGAACAGGCGATATAAACTCTTTTGCGTGGTTGGGGTTGGGACATCTTGGTTGTGTCGACTAGGCAGAGCCCTCCTTTATAGTTCGTTCCCGGCACTTCCTTGAAAAGACTATGATGCGCGATGGTGAGACTTCGGCTCTGCTCACCTCGGGTCGAAATTGGTCAACCAGGTCACCAAGAACAGAGTCGTGAAGCAGACGCTTCTAGAGAACTACATGGTTACGCAGACACGGGCCGCGGTTTCAAAATGAAATAAAGAAAGTGGCCGCATAAACAGAGTGCGTCGGTAGTTTGTGATCCTTGACCATTTGTGTCGTTGATCGAAGATTCATACGAGGGCTGTGACCAGTGACTCTCATAGTTGGTATCGGGAAAATAAGAGAGAGAATGAATACGGGCGAACCGGAGAATTAGAATGTGAGTGAAGAGAATCAGCGATTGCCGAACGACAGCCTTGCTGCGGAAAGAGCTGTGAAGTTGAGCTGACTTCGTCCAACGTTGGGTTGACTACAAATTTCGTTTCGACATAGGCAACATATTGTTCTGAGTATACCCGAAAACGTTCCGAAAACAATTAGTTTTAGGAATTGTTTGGAGACCGGGAAACTTTTGGGTTTAGCGCTCCCAAAACACAAGACTCAATTGAATTGATGGGTTTGAGGAAAGGATGAAGCAGCAGTTTCAGGCGGTCTGGAAATGGCGAACTGTTTGGGAATGTTTTTAGAAGCCCTCGAACAACGGATTTCCCGGAGTGATTGACAGTTCGCGGGCCGCCGCTCCAATCATTTCGTATCCCATTCTCACGGTTTCAGCTTCGATCAGCCTGTAACTTGAGTAGGTAGGTAGGTAGATTTACACGATTGACAGATAACGAAGCTTCTTATTGTGTATTGACAGATATCAGCACCGGCCAACTATGTGAGGTACGAGGTTCGAGCGCTTACAACTTGTAGTGGCGTTCCAGTGGCTGTAGCGGTAAATTAAAGGGGTTTGAACCACCAAAATAGAACCTATTCAGTACTTACCGCCACGACGACACCGGGTGTCCAAGCGATAACTTGGCTCAATACAATACAATGGAGGCGCGAGATTCCATGTGTTGGAGCGTCTGTCTAGGAGAGTCCAAATTGGGGGCGACTGTGATCACCAGCTACGGGGCGGGTACGGGCAGCTACGGGTAGTTCTATGTTAGTTGAATACAAGTGGCTCATCCCACGACATTTCAGCTATTCAGAAAGTCATAAAGATTTCGAAGCAAGTTGACTTGTTGGCACCTGGATCAAATCGTTTGCCTCCAACATCATATTCGAATGTATTCAACTCTGAGAACGCAGCTGTTCCCAGTTCGAGGGACAGTGAGTCACTTTACAACGACTAACCACCACCCGTCCGCGGGTGAATCCGTACCCCAAGCCGACCTGTCGGATAGGTACGACGGGTCGGCCAACGGCGGGTATGGGGCGGGTCGCTGTCAGCGGGCGACTCGTGGTGATAACTGTTCCTAGTTAGACGCCTTGGAAATTGGCTGTTCCATCGTTCCAGAAGGCACTAGGTAACAACTTCAAGGGGATCACAGCATCGCACATCATGACTTGTAAGAGGTCGCTCCATGAATATTGTCCACAATACATTAGCTAAACTAGGGGCAATAAATCGTTCCAAAGACATCGATACCTCCGTCAATTAAGCTGCGCCTTTCCTGTGAAGCTCTTCCGCAGCCTCACACGGCCCAGAGTGGTATATTACGGAATTGCCATGGTGTTAATGACACCAACATGAAAAGTGACAGTGATACATGGAGGGCAGAAACCGAGAATTCCCAAGGTATCTGGCTAGGAACAGTCCGAGATGAACAGAATTATGTAGTTCTATTCGCTGTGTATCCGGCAGGTAACCGCGACACCTGGAGATATCTGGCTTAGACACGGAACAGAGACTTGACTAAATAGAGCACGCACAGACCAGATGCCCTTGTTTATATGAGCGCATTTTGGCGAGGTTCAACGAATGGAGCGGCCATATTGTAAGGCATTATGTTCCTCGATGGTCCGGGGTGAGACCACGATGTGGAATGCCGTTGATAGCTGAATTTATAGGTCGCAGAGAAAAGCACCGAGGAGTTTTCATTATTCACGACTTCTTGAGAAATCATGAAGCGCGTGGGATCTGAACAGAGAATAGGTGAGATAAGAGTGTTGGTATATGGCATTATATTACCTGGGCTTTGTAATATCGTACTCCAAATCTTTGGCGCCAACGGGGTACTGTACAAAAATTTGGACGGTGGAGGAGCCTGATGAACTGAAAGCACGAGAGGGACTGTTTCGGTGTGGAAGATGAGGTCTTCAGAATACGCAGTGAATCGCGAATGGGCGACAACTGCAGACGATGCCGTGAATGAGACGGTAGGATTGATGGATTCCAGCCGCCGAGGATGGTCTGAAGCATGGATAACAGCTACATCATCTTCAGCATTCAGCCATGGCAAGGAGTTGCTTGCACTGCGCCGAGGCTCATCGGCTGACCCATCTGCGAGAATGTCGATGTATATGATGGTATGACGGGATGAAGTCGTTCCGGGGAGGACCCCGTCCCCCGGAGGTAAAACAGGAGAGTTCAGAGCGCTATCAGCGGATTGGGAGCGCGAGGGCTTTCGAAAGGGAGACAAAAGATGATGCACTTGGGATAGATACGATCAGATGGCTACTGTGAAAAAAACATGACAGCCTACACTGTGCGCCTCCACAAGACTCCCGTAGTTGTTGAAGCCGGCTTCCGACTTGCTTGGGGGAGCGCCGTTTGCCCGTTTTCTCAAAAAATGTATTCCGAAATAAAGCGATTTCGTCGTGGGAAGCGACCTAGCATCCGGGTTTCTCGAGAGTCGTCTGGCTGGTATATTTCCAACGCTGTATGGTTCTACTGTGAGAGGTCTGGGGTCGACCATCTTGGGTGGAAGCAATTACCTTCGAGCAATGCAGCCTCGAGGTCCAGTGGCCACACGGTCTCACCTGCTCGCGAAGTCTTCCAAATTTTACGTACGCTGAGTACCGACTGCAAGACCTCCTTGGTGGCTTGGCTCTGTAGTGATGGCCAAGAATTGAGAGGAGACTGAGTTGCGGAACGTGTAGAGGAGCCAGAGGTCGACGGTGAGCGATCGCGTTCGTTCCAAGCCATGTTGAAGGTGCGAGGGGTGCGTTCAGGTGCCCAACCGAGTTTCGCGGCTTTATAGGCTGGCTTGCGCAAGGAGAACGGCGGAAAGAACAGCTCCTCGTGTGGAGATACCCTAGATTAGATCGGCATTCCGGCTGGGCCCGAATAGATGTCACGTTTACAGTGGCAATATTTGTGGAACAAGAATTTTTTTATTCGCCCGCCACCCGGAGATATTTCTCCGCGGAATGACCTACTTGAACAACAATCGAGAGCCAAAGAACTCGATTTTTCGTCGATCTGTTTGATTGGAGAACTTGGCAGAGGGAACAATGCGGGGGAACCTGGACATCTGTCAATAAGGAAGCGGGTCATGGCCTGCTCTTCGGAGATCCCCTGTGGGTAATACCCTTCCGAGTTGACAGAGAGTTTGGAGTAATTATAGCGCTGCCCACAGGTCTGACCACACGAGCACTGAGATTAGCGGTCCAGAAAGAAGGAGTATTTCGGTCTAGACGGCATTCACCGACGTGGTTTGTTTATTCCGAACTACTGGCGAAGGTTGACCGCACTGGTGGAGGTTCTTCCACCGATGCGCGGGTGCAGTTCAAACTTGGGCGTTCCCTGGATTTGCACATCAACTCCCGCTGGGGCGGAGGCTTGTCGCTCCACCAGACAGCGTACGACAAGGGCTTCTCCGCGGAGGGCCAAACCCTGAGATCTTGCAGTGAAACCAGGGCGGTACCAGAGTCAGGCTCGTACCTCGTTTACCAGAGATGTCATTTACTAGAGATGTCATCTCTGTGGGCCGATTGTTGTGCAAAATAGCATTCAGCCATATTTCCTTGTGAGAGGCATACACCTACTTATTGGTCAAACAATGAAAACGAATTGTATTTTCTTTTTACGCGAAAAGAGAGCTGTTTGGAATTCTCCTTCCCGTGAGGATGCCCACACTGATGGATAAGTTGACGTTAGCTTCGCGTGATTTACGAAAGTAGGTTTGCTCACTCGAACATTCCAGGCCGCTAATTCCCACAGGACGAAGGAATGAAATCCAGGACTCACGATGCCCGAAAGAGTCAGGGTGACGCACAACGCAGTGGAGATTAATTTGATCGGATGCGCGACCCTGTCAGACAATCGTTCATTAACGTTACAAAAATGATGGTTTTTGATGACGACACTCCTCAAATCCACCGATCACGCGCGGCGGGTGAAATGATAGCAACAAGGCTCGCCCTCGAGGAGCAAGGTGGTAAGAGCAGTTGAGATATATGGCGAAACCCAGTATTGTGCTCACTGTTGAGGCGGTCTAGCTGGTACGCGCCATTGTTGATAAGTCTAACCTTGCGCCGAGACGAGCGTGAAAAAATGGTTCAAAGAACGCATCTCCAGGGCAGCTACACCTCTGAGTCTCCCTTCCTGGCATCAAACGGCAGGAAGGCGTGTAAGGGGGAGCGAAGGAGTCTGAAAGAAATTTGAGCCAGTAGCAAAGATATTCCGGTAGCGTTTCAAGTCCATGAAGATGAAACTGGACGTCACGTCTCAGAGCCTCAAGGAGGAATTATCAGTGGTGTCTTGAAGAAACAAAAGGGCAAGCGCCGAGAAGTTGGCGAGAAGGAAGAAGAAGTAGTGGCTGTGCTTTGCGTGTCAAGTCAAATGTTCCGATCAGCGACTCGGAGTTGGAAAACTCCAATATCGACTTGCACTTTTTCTGAGATAATCAAGAGGAAGTTTACAAGGTTCGAGCGAGGAACCCATTCGGTTCTATAGGATAGTGGATGAACTTGGGTCGACCCGATTGAACAGAAACTTTTTGCTGGTATCGCCTTCGCGCTAGTCACATCATGAGCAGAATGACTTGAATGTAGGCGCACATTCGTTTATCTAGTGTCGGTAGCCTTGATGCCAGACTGCTTACTGAGATAAAAATAGCGGATGATGCAGCTCAAGGCATTGCGCGTCTAGAAGAAAAAACGTTGGGACATAAATTCAACATATATTCGTAATATCTCCGGAGTCCGACAGATCAACGGTTCTACTCGGAAATGAGTCCTAAGTCGCAGATAATTACACTTGATTGCAGCAATGTCCGAGTACTATGTATCTGCATAAGTAAGATTCGCGCGCATTACGGCGTATGTACGAATGTTGAAAATTATAGTAGCCAATGCGCGACCAAGACAAGACACACCAGTGCACCCGAAATCGAACCAAATGATCTGGAGGATGAATTAGGTTTGGTGCTGGACTGGGACGGAGGCGCGCTGGACTGAGATTTGTTGGTTTCCTGGGGCGAGGACGTGCTGGGCGGGGAAGTGGGGGAAACACCAGCAGCCGTCGATACGACCTCGATGATGAACGGCTCAAGCGACGAGAGGGTGGCCGTCGCAAGCTGCGAGCTGTCATCCAAGCCAGAGCAAATGGCATTGTCGTTCTCCAGATCACAGTCGAATCCCACCACCAAATTTAAACCTTCGGTGGAGACTGAGAATGTGTATGAAGCGTAGTCGGCCGCCTCGACTAAGGTGGCTGAAGTGTCGTGAATTTAGAACAACAACAAAAAATTGAGGAAAACTGATGCAGCTTCACCTGTCAAAGGTATCGTAGTGCTGCCTGTCTCGATCAAATCTTGTTCGACCGCATATGTCGTCCGCCCTTCCGAGTCGACTCCAAGAATGACGGCAGGGAGCGTGGTACTGTCCGCATTGAACACCGGAGGCACCGAAAGCGTGAGTATAGGATTAGCAGGTGCGACGGCAGCCATATGTCTAATTCTGGATGAATTATTGACAAGTCGATGTCGATCGAGAAAAACTCACAGCAGGAATGAGAAGTAAGTGTAATGAAAAGATGAAAGCGTGAACTGAGAGATTTTTTCCAGTGTTGTGCTTTTAAATTTTCTGGACTCGGAGAGCTTCCGCTCTGAGCCGAGGCTCCAGAGCGGAAGCTCCCCCGTCGGTTCGGTCTTGTTTCAAGACCGAACAGGCGATGGCCTTTCTGTTTCGGTCGTTCCGCCCGTTTCAAGGATTGATATTGCGGTGTGCACCATTTTTTCATTGTGATGTCTTTCCGCTGATGGTGAATGCCGAAGTGCAATGTCTTGGCCAGGAACACCTGAGGGGTTTTGTTCCGAAGCTATTCAGAACACTGTCGGGACTTGACGGTATCTGCCAATCACAGACACTGCACGGACGATACTACATAGCCTCTCTGTGCGAAGGTGTCACAATCGGACCTCAATGAGTCAGATTTTTGAAAAACGATGCGGTGCTGCTGCATAGGTTGAGTTGCAGGACGAGACCTCGGCTGGAAAAACGGATATTGCGAATACACCCCATTCGACGACGGCCCATTATTATCCAGAAGGCAATCGGAAGAGGTACCGTCGAACCAGATTTTCAACACCAACAACTCAAAGTACAACTTGAGTGTAAATATCACGACGGTGGAACGCCACATTCTAAATGAAGGAATTTGGCGCAAGCCTTGCACTGGTACGGTATTTACCTCGGAGTTTCGAGAAGTCATCCAGCAGAAATTTAGTCAAGTGCGGATGAATTGAACTTGGTTGCAGTCAGATGCTGAGCCGCCAGTTCCGAATTCCGAGCAGAAAAAAAAACACCCTGGAAAATCTGCGAACCCACAAGAGTCTGTCTGGCAAGATCGAATGAAAAAAAAATCTTGAAGTCTGTAGATGAAATTCCAAAATTAAGGCAAATAGTCCCACTTTTATTCAGCCAACAAATGTCGGAATAAATTGGAAAAGAGCGAGGAACACATTACAGTAAATGTGCATTTAGAACATGAGAGAAAGTACCCAATGCGCGACCAAAATACCACCAACAAATGCGCCCGAAATCGAACCGATTGATCTCGTAGATGAGCTGGGCTTATTAGTCGGCTGGGCAGAGGCGCTCGACTGAGACGTGGAAACTCCACTCTGGGATGCGGGGCCGCTCGGCTGAGATGTGATGACTCCTTCGGATTGAGATTCAGAGCTGCCTGAAATCGAGCTAGAGCCGCCTGCACTTGAACTCTGCGGCGCCGCGGTCGACAAAACATCGAGGACAAACGTCTGCAGAGACGACGCCGTAGCTGTCACGACCTGCGAGTTCGAGTCCAATCCAGTGCAGATGGCGTTCCCGTCCGCGAGGCTGCAGTCAAAGCCGAGCTCAAGGTCGAGCCCTTGCGTGGACACCCCGAATGTGTACGAGGCGTAGTCTGCGCCCTTTGACCAGAGTAGCTGGGGTATGTTTCAGAGTGGAGTCTAAGAGAAAAAACGCAGGGGATGCAGACCCACCTGTCAACGGTGTGGTCGAAGTCCCGTCTACGAGATCTTGTTCGACGGCATATGTGGTGTGGCCCTCCAAGTCCACTCCGAGGACGACAGCAGGGTATGGCGAACTCACGGGAAGGAAGACTGCAGGGACCGACAGGGTGATTTCGGCTGGGGAGGCAGCCGTATCTGCGGTGAAAGTCGGAATCCGGATAAGTTCCTTGGATAAAAGACGAAACTAACATCGGAGCGAGAGAGCCAGCGCCATCGTGAGTACGTGAAGACTCGTAAACACCATTTTTGGGGAGTTTGAGGAGACGAAGAGGGGGAAGAAAGGACGTCAAACACTGATTGTCTCACGGATCACGTACCGTTGATCTCGTTGCTATCCTAGGCTCATGTTTCTATCTTGGCGTGGACGGCGGGAGTGCGCTGCTCAACTCTCCATTCCTCGGAGTTTGGTGCGGATGTTCCAACTCGATTGAAGTCGCGAACAAGTTGCGAAGTTGGTTGGCTAAATGTGACTTGAGCGGGCCAAATGGTTGAACACGATTGGGAGCCGAAGATGTGTTGATCGATTCAGTTCAACCACAATAAGTCAAGTAAAGATACAGACATATTTCTTCTCAAAATCAATCGTCTCCTCCGCTTTACGCCGCATCGCCCAGCGCCTTCCGAACCATATCCACCACCGTCTCCGGCTGACTCACATTAATTGCATGGTCTGCCTTCACGTTGAACCTCTGCACCGTCTTCCCTCCGCTCTCCATCCCTGCGATGATCGCTTCCTGTTGCGCAGGTGTCACCAGCTTGTCGTCCTCGCAGAACAGATACGAGACGGGGATGTCTTTGTATGCCGGGTACGTGAGCTTCTGCGCGAAGCTGAGCGCGGAATGCTGTGAGAGCTGTTCAGCTTGGGCGAGCGCCTCATCCGGGGTTAGGGAGGAGAATGTGATTGGCGCGCTTTTGGCTAGATTGGTGATCGAGAGATAGCCGTCCTGCGAATAAATTCAATCCACACGTTAGCGTCAATTCAACCGATTATATATGCAACTTAAGAATAGAATTAAGGAAGTAGACGAAGAAAATGGTGATGCGCACCTCGCCAAGGGTAACGTAGTCCGGCATCTCCCCCGACAGATCCGCAAGAGCCTGTCCCTCGCGCGGCACCACCGCCGTCACAAACACAATCCTGACTATCCCGCCCGCTTTCCCCTCCCTTTCCCTTATATTCTTTGCCAGCCCCTTCGCAGCCTCGCATGCGACGAGGCCGCCGTATGAGTGCGGCACGAGCACGACGTCTTTGCCTTCATCGGCGAGCTGCGTAGCGAGCGCCGCGACCTTCGCCGCATCGTCGTACATCCCCGGCGGCAGCACACCTTCGCGCCGCCCGACGGTCACGAGCTCGACGCCGTGCACCGGATAGCCGTGCGCCTGGAGGCCGGAGATGATGGGGAGGTACGGCGTGAGTGGTGAGAAGGATCCGGGGATGACGATTATGGTTGGCTTGGGCGTGGACATTGTGTGCGCGCTGAGTGTGGCTTGGGCTTTGGATTGAGGCAGGGTTTTAAGGAGAAGAAGAAGAGAAGAGACTCGAAGAGGGATGACGATGAGTCGCGGTGCCAAGCAACGCTGGAAGAAATAATGTGCCGAACAGCGACCAATATCACCTCGCGCGTATCGTCCGGAATAGACTTCGGCCACTTGGGCATGGCTCCGTGGTGGCTCAGAATAGATCGAGTCGAAATATTTTGGACTTTACAAGTGTTCAGGATGAAGTGCAGTTCCAAAGCAATGTGCCGGAATGTTCCGAGCTGTGGTGGCTGTACCCGGCAATCAGCAGACTCCTCAAACTCTCGCCCGTCACGCGTCACGTCCAAGTCACATCTTTGCAGTGAGATGTTGCTGCCGTCGTGCTTCCCACCTTTTCTTAGACACACTGCAAGGAAATTAATGACTTCGAACCCAGACCGGCCCGGTGATTGGCGAACGACATCCGCTAGAAAGGGAAGGTGGGCTGCTGGTACAAGAACCTGAGAGTAGCAATGTCAGGGTCGTGGAACAAGGTCTTGAAGATTTATTTTCTGGTGCTTTTTGAAATAACTTTGCATCCAGGCCTTCAATTCAAGATGAAAAGCCTCCGAACTTCGCTGCAGTGTCACGTTCTTGTTTCTCAACACGGCGCAAACGGCACCGTCAAGTCTTCAAGTCTTGCTCTGATTGTACCGTGCTGTGTCCTTCTTATTGCCATTGCATCACGTTCCCTGATCTTGGGGGTTTATCGCGCGCCACCGGGCGAGCAGCCCACGACCCTCAAGCCAGAACGACCCACGAGCAAGAGGGCAGAGCAGAAAGGACCGGCTCATGAATTTAGGCAAGAGAAGAGAGAGGAATTCGAACGACGTTGATAACGACGAGCCCCTTCGTGGTGTGAGACGACGAGGTCCATCCGGGAGCTTGCCACCGCGCGAAGAGCAAGGCGCACATCGACGAGGTGCGCTTTCACCCGCGTTCCACTTCCCTTTTGCTTTCCGTCCCCTCACTCCAATTTGATTCGCGCACACAGGTTGGAGAAGCCCCCACGAAACTCAAAATGCAATCCGCACCGGGGCAATTCAACCTCGAGCACATGATGTCGGTGCTCCCGCCACTGGCCAAAATCCGCGCACTGGAGCAGAAAAAGACGCATCTTCTGAAGGCGACCGACGAGCTGCAACGGCTGTGCACGGATTCGGGGCATCGATATCACAGGCGGCCTCAGGTGCCTGTGTACCTCGTACGTCTCCCCTCTTTCACTCGTCTGTCGCGCACTGTAACGACGTTGGACAGATCCGCCAGGGCTCCGCGACTTCACGGGATCCGCTGTGCCTGCACCCGCCGCCCAACGCCGCGTCCAACCCTATTACCAGTCCGATGCACCACGACCCCATTCACAACCCGACCCATCGCGCCTTCATTCCCATTCCACTCACCCGTTCGACACCCCCCGGCGCGCTGCACTCCCCTGATTCGCTCGGCGGTGTTGATGACGCCGACGACGGCCAACTCACCTGGGTCGGGACATACGGGCATGACGTGCAGATTTCACTACCCTCGGTCGATGCGCCCGAGCAGGACACGCACATTCCACAATCCGGTCGGAACCCCTGTATTTTGACGCGAGAAACCCATCGAACGCGGATGGAAGGCATGCAAATGATGTTTCGTCTTGCGGTACCCCACTTGAATACGGATGGTACATTATCACAACAACCACCCGAACCGAACCAACAGATGCTGAATCAATTCTGGGGCCGAATATCTCAACTCCTTTCACGAGATCAAGACCCTGAGCGACGACAGACTCGGGAGACTGAAATCAAGAACTGGAATCGGGAAAATCGACAGGTCAGCACTGGTCTCGTACGATCACTAGAAATATAACCTCCCCACATTTAGGCCTGCTTGAAATGTGCACATGGAAAAGCACGAAAAGCATGCATTGTCGATGAAAACTCCACAATCTGCCGTCCGTGTCGACAATTTAAGCTCGGATGTGACAGAAGACAACGCTTCCTGTTCGACATGACCAAAAATGAATTCTTTTCCGATTACGAAGAGTTTTTGGCTGTGTATCGGAGAAAAATAACTGCCGATACAGGTGAGAAATCATTCATTCACACAAATCGTACGACGTCGATGCGTCTTCTCACAGCATATGTATTTCAGCACAATTTCGGGATCCTGTCAGAATACCGCAACCGCAACTGCGGTTCCCCGCCGAATCAACAACGCGTGTTCTTATGGAAGTATTGGAGGACAAAGGAATATCTGAAGGAGTGAGACTGAGAGTTCAAGATCTTTTGGACTCTGTGATTGCAGAAGCGTCGGCGCGGCAGTACTTGGATGCGTTGGCATAATGTATTTACTCGATTCTGAGTAATAGCAAACTATGAGTGACCAGGTAAGTAGGATGAAACAGTATAACCAACATCACAATCGAACCAACTGGCACTTCTACAACGCTTAATTATAACATTATATCAAGACGACGGCAATCCGTGTCGATTTCGATCGTCCGAATAGCAGCAATAGCAAATTTAGCATTTACCAGGAACGATATCAGTGGGTCAAAAAATACACAACATGCCAGTAAGCATCATCACCACTATACTCGAGCAAATTCAAGAAAAAATGAAAGAAAAACATTCACCACCGCGATTCGTCAATGCCGATGCGCACCTTGCATGCGGTTAAATTTGTATGTACACAAAGATTTCGTTTGTCTTGACACAACTACTACGATCTGACAGGTCCAAGGCGTTTCTACCTGCGTGATTTGGGTCGCTTACTTGCAAACCGCTGCGCGCAATATCTCAGTCGTTCAGCGTAAGTTGAAC